>VWZS01004484.1:0-91382 GCA_013397075.1 Rhabdornis inornatus | reverse complement strand
TTCATCACTGCACATTAACTTGGTCCCCAGTAAAAACACAATGTTTCCTTAACTGTGTAAAAATTCCAAAGTACATTTAGATACTGTTCTCTTGTGCAGGTTACATTCAAAAAAATAAGAGAAAAAAATTTTCATAATCATCATGTAAGAGCACTGATTTTTTTCAATATGAGGCAACTTTCAATGCTGCAAATGTAAATATCTGCTTGATGTAGTGATGGCTCAGTGTGTCTTTGATCTTTGAATGGCATTTACTGGCAACCAGTTCTGCTGAGTTTAGAAAGGAGTTTCCAGGAGGTCTGTTAGGAACATGGATGTGGAATAATTTCTGATTTAAGGTCTCCTTATAGAAAGGAATAAACCCCACAGGATTTTTATGTTGCAAAACCTAGCTAGGAAACAAATTTGAAATGGCAGTTTTCTAATATAGTCAACTCCAGAATGAAATAGATCCATATATATTCATGTGCATAAAGTTAAGCATTTTTTATAACTCAAGGGATCCNATGCAGGCTATTTCTGAGAAATATATTTTCTATTTAAACTGCATTTCTAACAACAATATCAGTTTACATCCTTGACATTCATGACATAAAATGAGCAGTAGATGGCATTATCAAAATTTAATTTTTCGTTGCATATGACTGGATTTATCTTTATTTTACAGTAGCTTTAATGTAAATTCTGTCAGGAAAAAATAAAAATATTTCCATAATACTTTGATGATTTAGGGTCATATGTGACTCAGTGAAGGTCAGATATTCCTGAGTGAGCCAGGTGGGTTGCAGGTATGAATTTCTGCAAAAAAACACACAAGCAAAATCCAGTGTTTGCTCACAATATTTCTCCTTAATCTGTGCTGACGGGTTATTCTAACTGTGTACAAGCATTGGTTTTTTCACTGCTGATCTTATGTTGTCTTAATTGATTTCCTTTTGACTTCTCTGCTTGGTTAACTGTCACTCACTGCTGAAAAGAGAAGTGGGGTTTTAAAGATTCTTTTAATCTTTAAAATAGTTGCAATACTAAAAAGTTACCATATCTACAAATTAAAAAAAAACCCAAAAAACAACAAACAAACGAAAAACATGAAACCAAGAAGTTCTTCGAGAGGGATTAACTGTCCTCCAACTCACAGGAACATTGGTGCATTGACAGAACTCTGATTTGCCATTAACAAATGAAAGTTTTAGGGAGCTTTTAGTGTTCCCTTTAACATCAAGAGCTGTTAGATGAAAATAATTTGCTACCACATCTGAACAAGCAATTTAGCAAAACAAAGTACATTTTTAGAATAAATTATATTAGGTAAAATGCTTTGGTTCTTTGCTGCTGGTATTAATGCTGCTTAAGGTTCAGAACCATGAAGAACTAGAATAGCCTGAGTAAACTGAAATTCAGTATAAAACCAGTTGTTATTTCAATATTTAGCCTCATTTTAACATGTGTAACTCTTCAGCACTTTCTTTCAATGAGACAAAATAGTTGCAAAGTTTTAGAAATGTGTTTTGGTTGATGACTTGAAGAATATTTACTGAGAAAATTCTGCTAAATACATTTCTTTATCAGTAAGGAGAGTTTCAGAAACCTTAAGGAAAGTATTGATAAATGCAGGCTCATCTGATAGAAATTTATATTCCAGCAAGTACAAAAATTCATGCTTCAGTATTTGCTTCTTAAATTTCATTCTGCCTTTCTTTATTTAACTGATGTTCTTAACTGTAAATAAATGTCAGNAATGAAATAGATCCATATATATTCATGTGCATAAAGTTAAGCATTTTTTATAACTCAAGGGATCCTTTTTGTTTTGTTTTGGAGTTTTTTTATATACACTGAAAGTTGTGAGAATACATGTTTATGAAACCTCCACTGTGATAGAGCTAGAACTCTTAATATCTACCACACTTGAATTAATAATTCTACAGGTATTATTATATGCCATCATATATTAAGCCTCTGATTTCGGCACGTGGCCAAAACAGCAAGATAGAAACACAACAAATTAATTAATTTGAAAAAAAAAAAGTAAAATGGAAAATTAATTTCTATTAAGAAATTAATTGTTCAGGGCCGTAGGGGACACGGAGTTTTGTCTTGCATCAGGAAGACACCTGGGTCTGTCTCTGCCTCTGTCTTTAGCTGCAGCAGTTCCATCACATTTCTGGGCAGAGCCTTCCTGTTGTCATCTTTGGAAAGGACATTGTCTCCAGCTGTGTAATCAGGTCCTTTAAGGTGTGCTTTACAGATTTTTCACCATATTAAATACAAATTATCTGAGTGCCTCATTTTCCAAGATTTCATTTATTAGATCAGGGTGAATAGCATTGAGCTGAGTAAATGCAGAAGACACAAAAGAAAGAAGAACCTCCCCCCAGTATCAGTACATGTGTATAATTTTAGCAGTGCTTGCCAAGAAATAGTAATTCAGTAGTTTGCTATTTATAATTCATAAAGATATAGTTTATAGGGAAAAGTGATGGGGGTAGTAGAAGAATATGTGTAGATTTATTTTAGTAAATATTGATTCATCTAAAGATAGAATTACAGCATAACCTGATTTATAAGTGGAAATAAACTCAAAATAGTAAATATAAAAGAAAAGTATATAAATATGCTTGTCCTTTTCTGTTTCAGAACAACAGCTCTGTTTATTCTGTGACCTCCCTTTCCCCTATCTGCTTTGGAGCTCCTTTTCTGTTTTCTTTGAAGTTTTGAAAATATTCCCATTGGACTAAATTAAATATTACTATTTAAGAATCCTCTAAACCAAATTAAGCATTTACTCATCTAGATTTTTAAATTATAGAGGAGTCACTTCTTTGAAATGCACACATGTAAAATGCCACGGGATTATTGATATGGAGAGCTCTGTAGAATTCCCTTGTTTCCCTTCAGGGAAAGAAAAAAAGATAAAATTATAGATCTTATACAAATATGTCCGTTTCACTAAATTCTACAAGCAGCTTGGAGAAAGTGCAGTGGGACTGCAGATGCTGTTTTGATGCTTATATTGTGCCACTGACACAATTACTCTTTGGAGTTTTGCCTCTCTCTGAGGGGTTAAATTCTTGTTTTATGGATGCACTGTGACACAGGCCTGCACTGCCTTTGTTCCACTGTTGTTAGACAGGGATGGAAAATGCAGTGGTCTGGATCTAACACTGTATTTTCCTGATAGAATGTGTTGGCTCAAATCTGCTGACTGTTAACTGGTGGAAAAGATGCATCATTCTTGCCTGTTTGTATAGGAATAAAAATTTAGAACAGCCTCCATATCCTCTATTTGGTCTGCAAACAAACATTTCTGATCCACACTTGCTAGTTGTATAGAGCAAACTGCATTCTCCAGTAGGATATGATGTAGGTAAGAGTCCTTGCTCTTAATGCTGGTATCATACATAAATTAATTTAGACTAATTTATAGTCTAAAATATGAATATATTTATAATTTATACATTATAAATAATAATAGTATGGGAACTGTGCATTTTATGTATATATATCTTCATCAGTCCTAGCACTTTACACATTGAAGATCATACAGAAATCAATGGACATTCCTAGCATAGGGGGGCAGCATGTGATAGACTGATCCCTGAATCTCTGTTCATACAAAACACAAAATTCAGAAATGTCTGTATTACAAATGAGAATATGTTTGTACAAGTGTAGTTGAATTGACCTTGTGAGATATACTAGCTAATTAATACTGTAGTAATTAATCTCTATGACTAGTTTTCTTCTGGTTCAGTGGAATTGTATAGACAGGCCTGCTAGCTTCTCACTGAAAGCAGGAAATCTAGACTGATTTTGCATCCTAGAAAAGGCATTTGAAATTAATTATCTACTAACTCTTTATTCTAAGAGAGAAGGAAATATTATTTCCCTTGCAGACATATGATTAAGTAAGATATTAAAAATATTGTTATTCTTGGGGAGTCATGTAAATGATCAGGTACAGGCCAGAAAATTGAAAATTCAGGTTTCAAATTTATTAGCAAAAAATACTGTCATTGTATCAGTTAGTGTAAAAAGACTGTGTCCAGAAATGTAGCTTGCCTTTGAAATTACAGACACTTCTAATTTGAACTTTTATTAACTACAACAGTATGGCTGGAAGGCAGGGAAACACAAATCTGCTGTGTAATGTGCTGGATAAACAGGATACCCAAAGAGCCTTTAAATTTAAATTGGCTACAAAGGTCGGTGAAAGAACTGACTTTGACTTGCACAACACCAGCTCCTGTTAAATCAGGGGTCAATGAAAAACTGACTTCATCACAAATCAACTTTTTTGTTCTTTTTTTTTGTTTCTGAAAGCAATCTTTAGTGAGTTTTAGTGGTTTGGTTTGGTTGCTGTTTTGTTGGTTTTTTTTCTGTTCCCCCTAAAGACAAAAGAAATACAGGTTGTAATCTCTCACATGCACAGAATGTGTGTGCCTGCAGGAAAGGTGTGCTAGAGAAATTGTTAAAATGAAAGCTTGACTGCATATGTTTTTATTGGTTTTCCCTAATTTTTTCTGTATCTTTACTATATGGTTAAAAATATGTTGATTGTGGATTTCTCCATTCTAAACAAGCTACCATCTTTGTATTTGATGTAATTAATTATTTTGCCCACAGAATGCCTTTTAGTAAACAAATCTTCATACAATACTTTGAAAGCTTTACTTTAATATGTTTATAGAAGGAGCTATCACTTAGTATATTATCAAAGTCTGATTTATCTGAATGATGATGCAAGAAGTTCATTAATTGTGTAAAATTTCCTGAATTACCTGGTAATTTTGAGTTCATTCCAGTAAAAACGTGTTTTTATTTTCCTAACTTTCAGGTGTCAGGATATGAAAGGAATATAAATTTAGAAATAACTATTGACTTCTAGTAGAGAACAGCAGGTGTTAATTAGGTGCTGCTGAGGATAATTGGGACATAAATGGTTCTGAAATATGAGATACCATAAGGGGTGTTTACAACTGTTGCTCTGAGCAGATAATCAAAATTGTGAACAGAGCATGTCTTTGCTTCCATTTCTTTATGATTCCCTAAACTATTGGCTGCATGTAAGATTTTACATTCAAAATCTAGTTTAGAGGCAAAGAGAAACATGCATTATATATGATATAATATCTATAAAAAGATAGGTGTGAGCAAAATTGGTGGTAAACACTCAATTGGAAAAACTGTTGTTACAGCTGCACCAAATCGAGCTCAGACAAGACACAGCTGAGAAGCATCTGTTAGGAGGCTGCAAGTCTCCATACTGAGCCTACAGAAAATTCCAGGGATGGCACCTGGCAGCACCTTGGGCTTCACTGGAGATACTGAGCAGGAAGAATAAGTGAATCAGATCGACAAAACAATGTTGGAGTGCCTATGAACAGCACTAGGATTTGAGCCGTGAGTTGATATTGCATTGACAAGTTCAATAGAAAGTGAATTCATTTAAGTATTTTGGCATAGTTTTATTCATTTAAATGAACAGATGAACAGCGGAATGTTTTGGGGAGGTTTTTTGTTTGTTTTTTTTGGTTTTGTTTTGTTTTGTTTTTTCTTCATCATTTGCTTCAGATACGGTTTTAGTGTCCCTGGGGGTATATCAGTGGGATTTTGCTGTCAGTGACTGCTTCTCCCTCTTTTGGCTAAGAATAAATGTGATCTCTGCAGAGGAGAAATACAGCCATGTTCACTGTGATCTGATCTGCCAAATACATTTCTGCAGCAGCCTGCCTTTCTCCCCCAGGAGCTTTGAGCCCATGGTCACTGATGGGAATTGGGCAGAGCTCAGCACCAGGATCCTGTAGGGCTGCTTTGTGATGTAGTTTATGCCCTGTCACAGGTGCAAGAGTTCCTGTCAGACACAGAATTGCCTCCCTCCTTGGTCTGAAAGGTCCCTTTTCACTCTGTCCTGGTTCCTTTACTGAACTCTAGACTGAGCACTCAGACGTTGATGTAGCTTTGAGGGCACACTGATCCATTCTGCAAAGCTGCTTTCCATCTTCCATATTTGCTTCTTTTCTTTGTCATTCCACTTCTCCTACTCCTGTTTTTCCCCATTACCCTTTCCTTTGGCAGCCTTCTCTGCTCCTTTTTCAACCTGAACCAGTAAAAATAAGTCAGTAATGCAGAGACCTCTAATGTGCATTAAAGGTCTTCATTTTGATTCTGAGCACTGGAATACCAGGTTTTTGGTTGGATATTTTGGAACCCAAGTGTTTGGGAATATTTGTCTGGATAGGGTTATAATACTTAGTCTTTTTTTCTTAATATTAAAAACCTGCAGAAGTAATTCTAATGCATATAAAAATAGAAGATTAATCTTAGTTTCTTAAACTGAGCATCTCCTAGCCCAGTGATCTTTCTCAGGCAAGTACTACCAATGATTTCCCAGTGAAAAACCTAAGGCTATGGGTACATGCATTCTTTCCTTCCAACTATGTTCCTGCTTTCTAGAGACAGTAAATAGCTGAATTTTCCTATTTTTATGTTAGGTCTGGATGGGTTATGCTTCAATATTTGTTTGGAAAACTCTGAAGCCAGCTAAGCTTTCAGCATTTACAACCTTCTGGTTTTGTTCTTTCACCTGAGTGGGAGGGACCAAATAATCTTTACAACCTTTTTCACAGCCGTTGGTGATTCTGTTTCTTTAAGCTGTGTTATGCTGTTCTGTCAGTCATTTCTTCTCAGGCTAAAATGTCCTAATTTATTTCATTTTTCCTTGCATATGGCACTGATTTCCTGTCACTGATCCTCCACGCTTTCGCTCTTTAGAGCTTCATTGTCACTGTTTTCCATGTGAGAATCAGAACTGCCACAGCAGACAGAATCCAAGTGCTCCATGGGTTTGCATGATGGCATTATTGCATTTCATCTCCTGGCTGTTTCTCTGTAAGCAGTGTCAGTGCACAGTGTTTAGTTTGCTTTCTGAACGTAACTGAGATCACTCTTTTTTCCCCAGTAGAACTATGTATTTCAACTCATTTTTGAATGATAATGATATTCAGGCATCATTGTGTTCAGGCATAAATTGCAGCTGTCTTTTTCCTGCATGCATCACTTTAAAATATTCAATTATAGTCAATTTTGATTTCTGTTTTTATCACCAAATCGTTTGTTATTGTGAAGATCATGGTGATTCCTACAAACTTTTGCAAGTCCATTATGTTCCAAATCAAGAAACTGAGCCAGGAACAAAACACAGGGACATGAGCAAATGGCATTATCTCCTCTTGCCTTGAACTTTCCATGTGTAAAGTGAGCTAGTCATAATTTGTCTTCCAGTATAATCTGCTCTGGATCTCAGTGAACTTCCCTCAGTCCTGTTAAAGCAGTGGTAACTATAACTTGCCAAGTAAAATATTTGTATGAGCTTGCATGGTTCGTTTCTGAGCAGAGTATCTTCCATCTCTCACCTGAATACCTAAAATACAGAAAGTACAATGTTTGTTAACATATTCTAAATTGGCCTGTCATTGCAAATCAGATTCTCAAATGTTGTAGTTTGCCCTAATAGCCAATTGCTGGCTGTATAAAAGTTGTGAGACAGACTGAAATATGAAATTCTTCCTACTTGGCCATTAATGTAATAGTTTTTCTTTTCGTTTTATACAGAATTGGTTTAAAATATCCATGTAAACAGAGATATCTTCAAGTAAGGCTCTATCAGCTTTTCATAAAGCCTGGAAATTTATAGTAGGAAATACCAGTGTGGGTAACTGTGTAAACCTGTTGACATCTGTCCATATTTATAAACACACTTTTCATTTGGTGCAGTTTATTTACTCTTGGCACATACAAATGAAATGTGACAGATACCCTGTGGCTTCTATTGATGAGAGGATTAATAAAGCTTGTACTTTCATTATGCCATCCTAAGCCATCAAGCATGAAAACTTCAGCAGTCATTATTGAACATTGACACATATTGCATCAGTAATCAGAAATGACAGAAGACAAGAAGCTGGCAGAAACAGGTGTTTCAGCTCTCTCTCAGGTGTGGGATTTAATATGGCCTTAATGTATAGCCATGCACAGTTTCAAACTCATTTTTAGCTGTATTTGTTGTTCTTTAGAGGTGTGTTATAAAAAAATCTCTGTAGACCTGTTTTACTGAGAGGAAAGTAGTGCATGACACCAACATGTTGTTTCATGGTAATGCAAACCATCATGGCATTGCATGCTGGAGGGTCTTTCATGGGTTTATTCCTGTATGGAGACTTCATTAAATACCCTTGGCAGGCCTGTATCTTTTCCTGCATATTAACAAGGAAAAATATGGGAACTTTAGGCAAAGCCCTGTAGAGTCCCACTTATCACCATGGGAAAGAGCTCCCTGATTTCAGACATGGAGGAGGCTGATGTAAAGCTGGTGTGTCTCATATGGAGTTCATGGAATAATTCAAATGACCTCTCTAGGTCGTGTGGAGGTAAGGAGTGAACCAAAGCTTCAGGAGAGTTTTGGCATTTAGCCCAGGCATTGAATTGTCCGTGTTTGTTCTGTAGACCAAAGGTTTGGGCAGTATATAGAGGGCTAAAATCCAGCTTTTTCCAGAGTACTCCTCATGGTAGTGTCAACAGACCTTCATTGTGGCTTTAGTGGCAGACATGACATCTCTTTGCAAGGAGGATACTGAGCAATTTTGAACTGTGGAAACAGGGATAGAGTTCTGGGAACTTCTTTTTGTGGTCTACGTTGTATTTCTCATTTACTACTAGGTTGGTAGTTTGTCTTGTCCAAACCAGTTCACCTCTCAAATCCATTCCATTTTGAACAAACCTCTAAATTAACAGTTTTGAAGCAAATGAGCAAATAAATTAAGAAACTAAATAAAGTTTAAAGGGACAGCTTTATTAAAGAAAAAAAAAAAGGCAGTCTTGTCTCTGTTTAGTTCTGTAGAACTTTTGGTGCTTTTGCCTAAAAGCTTTAGATAAATGCAGTTTGTTAGAAGTATCTTAGTGAAATGAATATTACACCAAGGCTTCCTAGTGGTTGTTCAGGGTATTATTTCTTACAACTTTTAAGAACCATGGAAAAGCTGAAAAGTTACTTTTAATTAATTTCTTCCTTTACACAAATTGATGTAGCTGTTCTGAGGTGCTGGTTTTTCATCTTGCAGCTATTCTTCAGTTTCAATCTTGAGCAGTTTCTATTGCCAACAAGTTCTTTTCTCCTTGATATTTTTTTTTTTGTGCTGTGTCTTCTTGCTATAGAGAAACAGGCACTGGGATAAAATAGCTTCAGCTACCTTTGGTTTTGACACTTAGGTTTCTGTGAGTTTTTTTTCCCTTGGAATGTTGACTTCTACACCTGAGAACAATATCCATTCAGTTTGTTTTGTTGGCATGGCCAGGTTTTCCACAGGAGTGGGGAATAAAGGAGTCGAAGACATCTCTTGGGTAGACACAGCTTAGAGGAGGAAGTGTTGGAAAAGCATTGCCTACAAATGCCAGCTGCAATTTAACCTGGATTGAGAGCAGGAAAAAAGATGTGAAGCAGAGCAAGTTTACAGCCTTTTGTGCCCTCTGAAGCTGCAAACAGGTTGTAAAAGTTGGACATAGGTATACACCTTCAAGTGATGGTCAAATCAGTGACAATGAAGTGTTTTGCTGGTAGATGGAGGCTGCTTGCACCAAGTGTTTGCCAAATTACAGCTGTGTGAAATAGCCTGAGCCCTGAGCCTAACAGTGCTGTATTTGTGCATGTTAGAGGGTTTTCTTTCTGAGCTGAGGCCTCTTTCCTAAATATAACTACTCTGCTTACAAATGTTTAGTTCCTAAGTGTCCAAGTTTTCTGAAGCAAATCCACAAGCACTATCTTAAGAATAAATGTCTTTGTGCTGTATAGAGGGAGGTGAGATTCACCTTCTCAGCAGGGGAGCAGGAAAAACAGTATGAGGAAGCTGTCTCTATGCCAAACATACACACAAAAAACCCCAATAGCCAAAATGAGGAAAAACTCTACTACATTCTTGCTCAAAATACAGTGTCTCCAAGTTCTGTCTCCCTGCCAGATGCTGAAATTTGTTGACAGCCTACTTGCTAGATAATAAATTATTTCCATTTAGGTAAAACCCACTTACATAGGTGCTACACACCCTTGCAGTATGAGAGTAGCAGGGCACAATATTACCTAATTTCTTCCCAAAGATAATTAAAGAGTGCTTCATAGTCTGGAAGTTCCTCTGTATGTGGTGAAGGATATTCCAGTAAGGATTTATCTAAGCTCCGTTTGTTAATGTTAAATGTTTGACTCTCAGGAGCTTTATGCAAGGAACTGTATCTTGTGTCTCCCTCCTGGAATTGTTTGCTCAATGAAATACAGATGTATATGCAGTCTAATCCTGTAAATCTGAGGGCTTTTATGAAATATAACAAACATCATGAATTGAAAATAGGACACTGTTTATTGATAATGTACACTAAATTTTAGGAACCTCTCTGTTCCTCAACACCTTCTTCCCCACCACACCACTGGCCCTCGATTTTGAAAGACATGGCCTATTTCTGGGAAGAGAAATGAAGGCAAATAGGCAGGGACTGAGAGACAAAGGGGTGGAGGAATTTCCTTCTCTGCCTTCTGGGTAAACTGTGCAGCTGACAAGGCTCTTGCCTGCTGTTGCACAAATGCCTGCAGTATGGAAAACAAGTAAAATTAAGTCTGTGTACAGTTGCAAATCTGGATCCCAGCTCAAGTTCTAATCCTTGTCGAAATTCATGAATATCACTAATGTGCTAGGAAAAAAAAAAGGTTACTATTTTGTATCAAACTCTGGAGATTAGATAACTCTCTGGGTGTATTATCTTTCTTGAAACTGAGCTGAGCAACTGGGCTTAAGGAATCAAACAATAGAGTTGGGATGATTCTTATTCTTTAATGAAACAAACTGCACTGGAGCTGCTTGTGATACCTTAATAAACTCAAGGATAAGTAACTCACTTCTATTGTTCTTTTCTATTTCTCCTTTCTACATGTTTAGTGGTTTACATATTTATTTTATATAGATAAAAGTTATGACAGCTTATTCCTATTGTATCATTTGTTACCTCAATCTGAAATGGGTTCTCAGTTTGTCAGTAGTGTAGTGTTTTCCAAAAATGTGCCCATGCACGCAATTATAAATGTAGCTGTACTGAATTTTCCTTTTAATCACATCAACATGGCTTTTTTTGTCATCAATGGCTGATCAAAGTGAAGTGTCTTTATAGCAGGGTCAAGTCATCCTTCAGTATCTAGTAGGTGTGTAAGGAGCTTTTTTGTTTCAGTAATGCACCACCAAGAGTGAAGCCCCTTGCTTCCCTGCAGTTTAAAGTTATCAGAATTGTTCCTTGAAGTTCAGTGGAATTTATATGCAGAGCTCTAATAAATGGCATATCTGGAAGATCTCCTTTTCTACAGATTATGTTAATAAATCTCTATCTGTTTGCTCATTTTCATGATTGTTTATGCAATATCTTCTGCAGAGTTTTGTCAGACAAGCACTGAACTTGACAAATGACAAGAGGAGTCCTCACAGGGATCAGATAGGTTATTCCAGCATTCAAAACTGAATTAAGACCAAAATTCATATGAAAGGATAATACAGGGTGCTATCAGATGCACTTGTCTTTATCTCATTCTTCTTAATTAAGGCTGAATCAATTGAAAATGGGCAGATTTGTTTGCTCTTGCCCTGGCTAATCTCTTCTTGAAGAGTGGAATAAATACTCAGCTGGTGTCAGTCACTGCCATTCTTGTTAAGGTTCACTGAAATTCTCTGGGCACTTGTCAGTGCTTTTGCCTTGCCTTCCTGAGTTGGGGCTGCAAAAATCCAGCAACAGATCAAGTGATATTATGATTTACGTATTTTTGTTTTCTTTTGTTCTGTTGCTTGGGCAAAAATGGTTCTATTACTGAGCTTTACTTATGAATGTTTAAAAGGAGGAAAACATCAGATGAAAACGGATGATCTACATTTGTGGGTGCTTGCCTTGCACTCTGACACAAGGGAGAGAGAAAAAAAAGTTTATTTGTTGGTGCGTGCTGTTATTGTAAAGAATAAATTGCACTGATATATTTCAAAAAGGGATAAGCAAAGGTGTTTCATCATATAAGAGAATTGGGTTTTAAAGATCCTGCCCATTCCTATCTATTCCAGAAACAAATCAGGCTGCAATTTTTTTTTTTAAATGGAACATTTTTCTGAAACAATAATATTTGAAATGGAACCAAGAGAAATACCATAAGATTTGAAAGTTCATGTGTATGTATTTATAGCACACTCAGGCCAGGTGTCTTTAAACAGAGCACATCTATTTACCAAACAGCTCAGTAAACTTCCTGTTTGCAGGACAAAGTATCACTGACAATGACAGAGTGTCACTGGTCGTATTCAGACACTGTTTATTAAATAAGGTTTAGGAGGTAAACTTTGGCTTCTGAGCTCAATCAAAACTTTGCTGGGATTCTATTTCTGTTGTTTATGAAAGACTGATATGTCTGATCACTTGATCTTTTAGCAATTGCAACTCTTGAAACAGTAATTTAGCCCGAATGTGATGGAGTTTGTGTAGGAGAGTTGCCTATGAAATAAACTGTTATGAGTTACAGTAACGTAGTTTGCTTTTATACCTTGACTAGTCTTACCTAGTATTGAAAGAATCTCTCTTCTGATCTTAACAGACTAACCCAGGTAAACTTATTGTTGAGCCAGAGTGTGACAGTGCATTCCAGGGAGAGCAAGAATGAAGTTGAGGGGTGGAATCCAAGTGCTGTTTTGTTGTGGAGGTAATTCCCAAAGGGGTCAAAGAGGGTCTCAGCCAGCTTTGGCAATGTTTGTGTTTGTCTTGTGTTATTTCAGTGATATTATCAAATTATCTGATAATATTTGGGTGGACATAGAGTGTTGAGAGCAGCACTAGAACTTCCACTTTTTTTGTAAACAGTCCTCATGACACTGCTGAACTTTTTTGTTTCAAAATATACTTGTAAATAGAATCAGCAATAAAGCATATGTAATAACAATAATATTTCTTTACAAGGCAGGTAGCTAAAGCGTTAGTTTATGCCTTGGAGAAAAAGTTTAGGATGCGGCAACTGCCACAGTTAACCCCTGCAAGATTTACCTTTAGCTAGCTGTTGAAATCAAATGTGCAGAGAAAAAGTTGTCAGTTGCACAGACAACAAATACATTCTACATTAGAGCCACTAATTTCTGTTTATTTTGTGCCAAAAAGAACATTTATTTATAGCCTGTGACATCTGTGGCTCACATCTCTTTTCCAAAGACCTTCCATATTCTGTTGCGCTCTGTGCTAGTGTATTCCTTAGCCTTCACTCCTTTGTTAAGGTTCAGATTTTTGAAATACAGATCTGATATGAGTGAGATTGGTTGTTATGGGAATACAGCTGGAGAACAAGGCTCAGAGCACTGCTCAACTCATGACTGAAGTGGAATTGCTAAATTTAGTGGGCTGCAAGCCCTGGCAAGTCAAGGCAGAACCCTGAATGAGGAAGCAAAAGGTGTGCTTGGAATGCTTTGTTTAAGTTAAATCATGCAAGACTGTACCTGCCTGTGCAGGTCTGTCCAGGGCTCTGATTAAGGAAAGTTGCTAAGAAACACCAATCATGTGATTGTCGTTATTTTTAGCTATAGCTGGAAAACTATAAAAACTGATTTGTAGACTCAATAAATTGGCTTTTTGCATCCATGCAATGAGCCCCATGTTGTCAATCGCCAGACAAGCTGTCCCCTAACGTAGCTCTGTTTTGAATATAAGTGAATGATGATGATGCAGGTTATCAGTATTTGATAAACAGTTCCATTTTGATGTGTCAACGGATGAGTGCTTTGACAAACACTCACTAAATGATCCTGAGAATGACCTTTAGACTTGAATGACTTGAATTGATTTTATGCTGCTGCAATGCAATCCTTCCAGAATCACCTTATGCATTATTCTCAGTTCTCTTGTCTCTAGTTCTTGTTCATTTTGTTGTTATAGTCTTTGGATTGACATTTTAGTGGTACTCAAAGTTTTGGTCGAACATTCATGTGTGTAGGGGTAGCTGAGGTCATAAATGCCCACAGAACAAACATTCTGTTAACTAATCTCTAATCTGAGAGAAGCATCTCCTCATCTGATGGCAAGTGAAATCACTGAATGGGGCCATTTAATTTCATCACAGGTCTGAATGGTCCCTTTTCTCTGCAGCTTTCCATTAAGTATGTGACAGAAGTAGCACTGCCAGCCCTGAATTAGCAATACAGCTCTGCAGCAGCTCTTAATGAACCTGAGACGTGTTCACAGCAGCACCACTGAAGTCCCAAGACTGCCTTTACAGCACTTAGGCAGTACAGATTGTTAAAGAGGAAGATTTTGCTTCAGTCCATTGCCAATCCTTTTGTTGCAAGGGGACTGCACTGCAGTAAGGCCTTCTTGCTGACAGTGGAGGAAATTCAGTTTTCATTCGTGTTCTGTGGATGTTTCATACAGTCCATGGGGTATTTAAAATCAACCTTTAATGAGGTGACACAAAATGACAGGTCTATAGCTTAGAATTGCTCTGTTGCTGACTGTCTGCTTGAAACTGGAGAATGTGGTGCTAAGATAGAGGCCCTGGGTTGCAGTGAACATTAAAAATGAGATAATTCAGAGGCCTTGCCTGCTGCTTCCTTAGCTTTATTGCTGTGACAACAGAGCCAAGTATAATGTCTGCATCTGAGCTTACCTGAGTCCATTCAGCATCTGAACTTACTGTCATTGAAAGCACATATAGGGAAATATAATGTCATCTACAGCTGTAGAATAAGAAAAAAAACAAGTCCTAATGTGCAGATTGAGTAATGCAACAAGGAGGGATCATGAATACCTTACACAGTATTTCTAGGTTTGTGAATGCAAGGTAAGCTGCACAAGTTTTGTTGCTATACAAAGCAAAGTTGCAAAAAAACCTGGAATTTGATAGATGTCTAAACATCATTGCAAGAAAAGAAAAGATTAATATTTTTTATAAATTAAAGAGAACAGTACAGGCATGAAAAAGGTTGAGATGGGGGGCAAAAAAGATGCTGAATGAAGAAAATAGTTCAAATTAGAGGAAGAGGCATTGGTAAATCGTTACATAAAGATACTGCTGAGCTGGGTAGTTATAAACTCTCAGTACACAGGCAAGTAGTGACATTTACAATGATTTTAAATTTCATGTTAAGTATCAAATCAAATTCTTAAAGACTGCATAATATTTCATAAATGCACAATAGAAATCCAGCATCTTAATTAGCAAAACAGTTATTTGCCAATTTGCCCTAAAAACTCAAGTTCTTGTCTCTTCCAGAATACAATCCAAAAAATCTGAAGGCTGGGAGGCAATACCATTTTTGGGAGGGCTTCTAAGATCATGAAACCACTGAAGTTGTGAGCACCTGATGGAAGTAAAATGCCTTGAAGTTCTTTTCCAGCCAGTAGTATGCTAAATACAGAATTGTATCTTTGGAAGGCAGAATGAATTTGTTTGAAATGCCAGCCTCTTAAAAGCTTCTGGGAATATGTCTTTGGGCTTGCATATATTTTTGTGTTCTCCACTCTGAGTGGAGAGGGTAGTGTGATTCTCTTTTTACCTTCTTAATATATTCATTCAGTGAAAATATATGTTAGCTTGAACTATGTTTCAAACCCCCAAAATAATAATAATATAAACAATAGAACTTGTCTTTTGAAAGGTATAATTTCAGTGTCTGTAGGACTGAGGCTCATCCTTATATTGTGCCAGTGAGGTACATAAGTGAAAACAGTGACTGGATTAGAAAGTAGATGAGTAGAGGAAGACTAAGAGGAAAACCTGATGTACAGTATGAGAAGTGACCTGTTGAAAAAGATGGCTTTAAAAATCTGTACTGTTTAGTGTTTCTCTTATAAATACACATAGGAAACAGTGACACAGCAAAGAAATTAAGACATCTGTTAATTTATGTACTGAAAATGCATAGAAAGGTAAAAAAGGCAGTTGTAGTTAAATTATTTGTTTGAAACTCAAGTATAAAACTCTATAATCTGAACAATGTGTTTTTAATGACAAAAGTTGTAAAAAACATAAAAATAGCAGAACAGGATGCAGAGCTCATGCAGGCAGTTGTAGTTTTCCAGTTAATAGACTTCACCTCAAACTTGTCTGCCTTTTATGCACAGTGTACATGCTGCACAAATCTATTTTTGTCTCTTAATTTATTCTAGTTTTCCCATTATCTAGCCTGTCCTTGCAACACTTTTGAGAAATTACTAAACCCTGTGAAGCACAGACTAGACTCCTAGATCAGGTTATTTTATGTCTTTATTAGACAATCCCATTAGAACCTCACCAGTGGCAAAGGAGGGAAATATAATGCCATCAGCACCCTTATGTGCTGCAATCTCCCAAAGTTACTGGCATTAGTAAACTCATCTTACTGCCAAAACCTTTTAAAACAGTCTACAAGCTAATTTCATTGACTTATAAAACTATTTGTACTGAGCAATTCATTTTATGCTCTGCACTGAGGAACAAATGCCACCTTAGGTTTAAGTTGACTGTGTTGCTGAGATACCACCCTGAGATAACTTTGTATTTTTATGTCCCTGAAGGATTTCATTAAGGTAGTAGAGCAGTCTCTATCAAATATTCATAACCTGTAGTAAACTGAAGTCATATCTTCCTATTCATTGCAGCTTGACACAGACACATGTTCATAGCTGACAATACTTGCACAGATCCACAAATTGAGTTTTTGCCAGTTGGAGCTCTTCTTCATAATATTTTACATGTTGCTATTGTTTTCTAAATTTTTGAACAATGCAAAGATTCTGCTTTGTTAAAATAAGCTTCCTTCCAGACCAGAAGCATCTGATAATTAAAATTTATATTAATAGATAATTTTTGCATTTAACTAGTTTGGGGTTTTTTCCCCACGCCAAGAGCTTTGTGGAAATGTAATGTCATATTACACTGCCTCTAACTCAGGCTGACTCATTACTCAGGTGGAAGCCTATGATCTTCTGAGGGGTCCAGAAATGTGCAAATGAAGTGGTTATAAGAATTAACATTAAATAACCTTGCCTGGAACTGAAGTACTGAAGTTGCCTAGGCACTACCTTCCTAGGATTTCCATAAAGTGTGTGTAATTCAGTTCTGAATCCAGCTAGTTTCAGACTACACTTCTAGGAGATGCTCTTTGAAGTAGATGTATCTGATTCTCATTTGCATTTTTATATAAAGGTGCCATAATGCAAATAAATTGAGCTGGCCTACTTAGATGTTTGAAGTTGGGCATGTATTCCTGCATCTTGCTGAATAAGATCCTGACTCTGCAGCTCATTGACGTCAAAGCCTTTCTTTTGAATCACTGAGTTTTTCAGCTTTTGTACTGTTTTCAGCCAGAGCTCTCAGATGCTCTTTTTAAACTGACCACCAATTGTGAATAACAATAGGCTTTTGGTTTTTATTTTCTTTTATGTGTGAGATATTGTCTGCAATGTTACTTCATTATCATTTTATGCCTTTAATTTATGTCTCTTACACCAAATGCACAAAGTGGGAAATATGGAATTTTCTGGCTCTTACAAGAGGTGGAACAGAACTTTGTAGAAAGTTAGACTTTTTGTGCTATTGCACCATTGCATTGATCCCATGGAAACAGTGAAAGGGATGGTTGAAAATGGCCTGAAATGAAAAAAATGTGATGTAGCATTGTTTCCTCGGGTGTAATTGTTGGTTATGCTGTACAAGTGGGTGAAATAGGCAAGAAAAGAAATATTTGAGAATTATGCAGCTGTGAGAGGACAGACTCTCTTAAGTATCTTGTGAGCAGTGTGGGAGTGTTGAACAAATAATCCTGAACCTGTTAAACTTCACCTGCATGAATCAATGTGAAACATCTGCTGCACCTGGCTGTATCCTGCTGGAATGGCAGGCACTGGATATTGCCCTTGGGTCCAAGATGCTGGGATGAACAGATGTGAACAGCCATGGGAACTGCTGGCTGACAGGCTTGCAAGGAGGACAGGCTCATGAGCAGTGATTCCAGCATTCCTGAAGGACCATCAAATCCAGCTAAACAAACCTGGCTTGATATTTATGGAGGGAGGGCAGCCCTCAGGGGCCTCCAGTGAGGATAAAATCCATCATCCCTCAGTGCTGAGGAGCAGGTCTGGCTGGTGATGGGCACCAACTGCAGTGCAGTGATGGCAGCTGCAGGCTCCTGCCTCAGCTGGGGCTGAGTTTCTGTGTGATGGTGACATGTTCTGGGTACAAGCAGTTCCACAAACCCTGGGGAAGTTATGATGAGTAACTTAACATTTTAGTTTCATAGTTTCTTGGTTTACCTAAGTATGCTTTATAGATTGTGATTTTTGGCTATTGGATGGTATTTCAGTTAATTCATGTTAATGTAAACCTTTAAGGCAGTTGTAGAATTTCCTGCTGTTTCCAGAAGACTCCCAGTGAAGCCAAACCAGGTCTTAAAAGCAGCATGCTGGCCCCACAGTTGCATACAGACATTTATCTTAGCTAATTATGAAAGCACTGCCAAGCACCTTTCAGAGAAATAAGCCATGATGCCCTCTCTGATGCTGAGCTCCTCTCTGGGGCCTGATTTGACAGCAGAATAGTGCAAATGAGCTGCTAATCCCACTTATAGCAGAAAATCCCTTATGGAAGGAGTTGGGAGGGCAGTGGCCAGGGGTGGCTGTGAGCCTTTGCTGGTGTATGCCACACATTCCAATTTAACCTCCTCCTGAGCAAGTGTTTTCTTTCAAACCTTGATTTCCACTGATGTCTTCCTTGTGCACTTTCAGCAGCATAAGTCACACAGGGTGTTTCATCACCCCATTTTCAGGCTAGGTGTAAAATCTGTATGGAATTTTTTTACAAATATGTTAAATAGATGCATGGGAATTCCTCGACAGCTTTCTTCAGACATGTTTTTTTTCTGGGGGGTAGTGCCAGAAACTAATCTTGTAATGTGTAAGTTAAGTAAGATTATGGCTCTTGTCCTGTTCTAATTTCAAAGCAGGGCAGCTGCTACAAGTATATCAGTTAGTTAATGTGAGTGTAGGAAAAAATTTATTGAACTCCACTGGCATGGATAACTTCTCTGAAAATGCACATGAAGTTGCAGGATTGGACATTTTCTGAGCTACAGAAAATTTAATTTCATTCTGTGAGAAGCAGGAGAGGGAGATGGATCCATTTGACATGATTTTAAAGCACTAGAAATTACTTCCAAATGTGTGACCAGCTGAACAAACAACTGTTGTATTTGAAAAACTGATCCAGATTCTGATTTCAATTACTGTGGTGTGAACTCACAGAAATTGCAGAGAGTGTGTTAGAATTGCTCTGGATTAAAAACTGAGTAGGAAAACAATTATCTGGCCTGCTGTGTATTTGTAGGGTGTCCTTTTTAAAGGTAAATGTTACTTTGAAAACTTCTGGCGGAAAAAAACCATTTGTTTATCTGCCGGATGTTATATGCATGAAAATACTTTGCTCCATGGTGAATAGTTCTATTATAAATAATAAGTAGTTCTTAGCCTATAGATGGAGAATACTTCTAGAGGGAAAGGTGAATTCAACCAACCTATCAACTAATTAGAATTCTAATTCTCTAATTCTTAAATTAGAATGAATACCTTTTTCTGAGTTGAATACAAATTATATTTGCCAGATATAATCTGAGATGTCCTTACATTCCATCAGGTTTATGTTGTGACTGAGCTGAACTCCAAATCATGCTAGCACAGAAGTTGAATAAGAAGGATGAGTGCAGACCATATATTCTATAAAGAGCTGCTCTGAAATTTTTCTGTGTTTTATATACCATAGCATGCATGTCACAGAAAATTATGATATTGCAATTCATATGCACTGATATTTCCTAATAACCTTTAGGCTTTTCAAAATTAAGAGTAATGATTTCTTAAATGAGAACTGTGTTGCACCTCAGGCCAGAATCTCAGTTTGGTTTTGTTTATTGAAGAGATTTTTGTAGATGAATGATATGATAACTAGCATCAAGTGACTTTTTTCCAAAGGAATAATGAAGTAGTTATTATATTTTAATAATTCTTAGGTCTCTCTATAACTAATTTACTGTATCTGCTCAAAACCCTGGAGTTGAAACATAACCCTGGAAACTGTCCAGTTGCCTCCTTCAAGTTACCCAGGAGACTAGCTGTAAAAGTGAAAAAATTCATGGAGGAAGAAGGATTCCATGTATCCTAAATCATAGCAAGCACTGTAGTATCCAAAAAAACCTTGGTGCCTTCTAATTGAGGTGTACTTTTAAGCTGTGCTTGTCTTGAGATCAAGTTGTCAGCATGGAGACTGAATGGAGCTGATGTCAGAACATTTTAATGTCAGGCACAACAAATGAGATAACTTCCTTGCTCTGGAAGGGCGGTGTTGTGCTTTGGGAGGAAGGTCCAGTGGGTCAGCACAGTGGTTCCAGCTGTGCTGCACAAAGACAGATGCTCCAGGGCTGTGGGGTTCATTCTGGTTCTGCTCAGGTACTCAGGGTCTCTTTGGGCCTCTCCCAAAGTTACTCCTGACCACACTTGTTATAGGATTAGGTAGAAAATACTGAATTCTGACTTGTTCATTCTGAAACTCCCCAAATCTGACTCAAAACCCTTGGCTTGGATACCTGAGACCTCACTGATGGAGATAGTGTTGATAGGTTAGGTGACACATCTCTGCTAGGAAAGAACCCCTCAAACCAACCAATAAAACCCCGAAACTGAGGCAGTGTAAATGAATTATCTATCTGGATAATTTCTTGCTCTCTCACAGGGTCTACTTCCTTATTTCCTGCCTTGTTCTACACGTTTGCTTAAAGCCAAACCACTTTAAACCAGCAGAGAATTCATGGTTCTAACTAAACAGTGGAGCCTTTTTCAGAGTGCAGTTTTCTGTTTTATGCTGAATTATGAGGTGCTTACCTGAGAAAATGCCTTTTAGTCCTCTCAGAAATCAATATTTGAGGATCTTTGCAGAGGACAGCGCTCTCCCTGTTGGGAAGCACAGCTGAAGAGCAGTCAGGCAATGACAGCTGGCACAGTTCTTCCAAGGGTTCTGTCCATTCATTAGCAGACTTTGCATCATATAGTCCTTTTCACAAACTAAAATAGCTAAATGTTTTTTTTTCATACTAGCTGTCATGTATTTAAAAATGTATTTTTATTTCTATTAGAATACTTTTCCTCAATTCCGTCTTATTTACTCCTACCTGATTTACACACTCTGATATTGATTTATGTACTTTTTTACATAGTTCTCCCTACAAAACAGATTTTGTTCCATGTATTTCAATACTGTCACTTCACTTCCCCAGATGAAGTAGAATCTTTTTCCCTTTTCATTTAAGTTCATTGCTCTCAGTTCTATTTACCTTTGTTTTCCTCAGCAGCTCATCTGTCTTTATTACTTTCTGGAGAGAAATTTACAGTTCATGTTGCTGAAATACTTGTAAATGTCCTGAAATTAATTTATTCTTTTTTTAAATCAGGATTATGAAAGAGTATGTTTGCAAGAGGGAGTTTTGCTATTAAAAATATAAATAAAATATAAATGTATTATTATGGGCCAGGGAAATCTTTTTTTCTTGGAACTCACTCCAAGTGGTCTCTGTAATGACTAGTGTGTAGAGCCAGAAAATGACAGAAAATTAGCAAGGTCTTCTGAGTCTGAACACTGCTAGAAGCTCATTAGGGGGTTTAAACACCAAGCCCATATGTTATATTTGAAATTTAGCATACAGTTTCCTAAAGTATCCTCATAATTTTCTCCTTTTAAAATCACAATTATTTGGAATATCTGTTGCCTTAATTCTGGTCATTATGATGTCTCATGGTGCTTATTAAACACATTGTGTGTGTAAACAAGACCTAACTGCACAGCAAATTAGAAAATGCTCTGTGGTTTGGCAGCACAGTTTTATCTGAAGGTGGAAGATGTGCTCTGGTCTTCAGACTCCCTATATTAACAATAAATCACTTTATATATATATATATATATGTATGTATGTATGTATAATACAGAGCACCTTAGTAAGTCTTCCATAGTCGGTCTTCATTTCACACTGGCATGGGGGAGGACTGGGAGCACCTAGCAGTGGATTCAGGCATTTCTTCAGGGATGCAGTGAGTCTGAGCCACTGCACAGGAAATGGAGAGCAGCAGGTTGATCCTACAGTGAGCTGGAATTGGGGCTGGGGCTGGAGCTGTGCTGCTGCCCCACAGCAAGGGAGGAGGAACCCTGGCAGAAACAGGGATGGCTTGGATGTTTGGGTACATGAAGACATGGGGTATGCGGATACCTTATTGATACCGAGTGTGCTGGTTTGAAAGCAAAACCAGTGAGAGACTTCAAGTCAGAAACGCAATTTAATAGGAAAAAAAGAGAAAAAATAAAATACGTGCAATAGTACAAAAGAAAACCACTGAGAGTCAGAATACAACCTGACACCCTGCTAGTTAGGGTGGTGGTAGCAGTCCAGATGAAGTGGTTGTGTTGAAGTAGTGATCCTGTAGAAAGTTCTGGCAGTTCTTGTCCTCTGGAAACCAGTGGGTAAGGGCTGCCATAGTGTTCCAAATCTCAGTTTTTATCTAGGTAGGAAATGTTTGGCTCCTCCCCCTGGCTGGAGCATCTCCCAATGGGATGATGTAATTTTATCAGTCACACAGTGGGACTCAGTGGCCCATTAATAGATGATATCTTCCTGGAGGAAGGATGGGTTGTGGAAAAGATAAAGATGACTGTGCCACCTGATTTTAACAGATGGCCCATTAGCAGAGAATATCTCCCACAGAGATAAGGATCACTGCCCCCCCTGGTTTCAACAGATGGCGATAGAATACATACTTTTGGGGACATCTTTACATTGTAACCTAGGACACCAAGGGAACAGGTGGATGGGATATGTGCAATATGAGGATTTATGGGCAAGACAACTGGAGCAGCACCCAGGGAATCAGAATTTCCACTGGACTGGTGTGTGGTACTTAGTAGATCTCTGTGCTATTGACACCCTGAATCAAGGGGAGGTTTTGCTGACCTAGGCTAAAACCCTACAGCGTTGTGTTACCTGCCATAATGCTGGGTTTAACGTGATCTCTTTAAAACAGTATGGAAATAATTTGGTTTTGCTTTGAGATTTCCTTGCAGAAGGGTTAAGTCAGAAGTGTGTTTGGTACTAAGTTGTTGTCAGGCTGATTTTGAGGATAGGCCACTGCCCCTGGGGTTGCAGCCTCACATTACTGTGCTCGGGAGGGTGCTGGAGCTGGACCCAGCACGCTGGCACTGGCTTCATCCTGCAGAGAAGTCTTTGTTCAGCATCTTGCTTCAATGGACCAGTGTTTTCAATCTAAAGTAGCCCCTAAATCTGATTCAGCTGAAGATTGGTTTGGTATTCCTGCCTCTACTGAAATGAAGACATTACTTCTGTTTTTGTTTTGTTCTGTGGTTTATTTTGGGTTTTAAATTCTATTTGTTGGTTTGCAGTAATCTTTGTTTTTAAAAGGAAGAAAACAGCATTAGCTTTTTATGCTTTCTTTCCCTAATTTTCCCTATATCTACTTTTGATAATTTACCATACGAGAAGCTCATCAACAGAGGAAAAAAGGGAAGGAAAATCATGTGTAATGTACATAAGACATTTAAAAGAAAAGCAAATATTTAGCTATGATTCATTAAATTTGCATCTAAATCTGTTTAGAGGTTTACTGATTTTTTTTACTGTCAAATAAGTAATCTGACCCCTCCCAAAATATTAAATATTTCATATAATTTCTTTCTCTAGATCAACTAAGCAAGAATAGGAAGCACACTACTAGGTGACTTATATACTCATAGAAGATGAAGTAGAATATTCAGTTTCTTATTAGAAACTTCTTTCCAAAAGAAGTTATTACCTTCCATCTTTATTATTCCTTAATATTTCTTCCTATTTGAGACAGTAATGTGGTTGGTGCTATTTTATTACACACATTGCTCGTTCAGGTTCTGTTCTACTTGAGAATATTCTTTTTGCCAAATATTGCTTATAGGAAAATTTCAGATCCATTCTAATGCTTTACAAATGAAAACAGTTGTTTCTGTAACACTTCCCCATTTAATTGCTTTTAAGGGACTGCTAAATCCATTAGTGAGGGTACTAATTGGGAGGAATTGCAGGAGGAATGGCAGGATCTTTTTTTAAATGCAGTTCAAATTAAAACTATCTTTTATTTAGTAGTTGGATTGGGAAAGCATAAATATAACTTCTCATGTTTTGCCATATTTGTAAGGTAAAAAGATTAATATAACAATTATTTTTCATGTCTAGTATACACATTACTGCACTGCTGTTTATGAAGCTACAAATTCAGCTCTCTCTTAATCAACATATTGAAAAAAATGCAGGTAAATAAATTATTACTGCTATGAATCATGAAATTTCAATAAGGATATAATGTAGAGTGTTATAAAGGTTCTTACATTTACAATATTTCTAAATTGGCTACCTCTATGACATTTAATTGTGTTTAGAAAAAGGAGAATTTTATTAGAGTGCTGTGGGAAAAAAAAATTAAACCATAAAATCCTACATTTATGGTATGGAACATGGAAATTACTAAGTAGTAGCATTTAAATATGAGAAGATAATTGTTGCTCCCTCTAATAAAATGATAAATACAACTATTCTAGTAAATACTCTTATTCTAGTAAATGTGAATATTCTATTCCAGTAAATGTTGTCCTATTCTAGTAAATGTTACAGCCACAGAAAACCCTGAGCTGTTGTGGCTGTTGCCTCACCCCTGCCCAGGCTGTGGCTGACCTCAAGACTGGAATGGTGAATGAGGGAATTCACAACCAGTCTGCACCAAAAGGGGTTGAGCCCCAGTTTGTCAGGTTTGTTTGTTGTATTTCTTAATGTGTTCATGAAAAAAAGTTTAAATCACAGAGTACATTGTCATGTGAATCTGAGATGCAAATGGACCATGACAGCTTTTCCTGGAAAACAAACAAAAAAAGTGTAGTTTTTGGCAGGTTGTCCTTATTGTCAAATTTATAATAAGACAGGATAATTAAACTCAGTAGGATTCACATTCTAATTAAAATAAGGCAAGAATTTATTCTGTTATCCCATGACACTTTCATGAGATTGCCTTTTAGATTTTCATTGAATTTTTTATTAAAAAAAACAGAAGCCAAAAAAAAAGGCAACTGAAGGAAATTTAAGGATGCCAAAACTGGAGAGCCTCAGATGAGATGGGGACATGAGATTGCATCCTAGCAAGGGGCTATGGAATGAGTTGTTTTGACTCACCTTGGGTTTATTTCTATACTGAAGAGAAGACAAACAGGGGGATTGGTAAAACAGGCAGCTCTCTTTGTACGTTATATTTTGGAGTTTGGAGAGACTTAGAGTTTGAAAACAAAACTTGTCTTCAGGATAAAGATGCAAAGGGTAATGCAGAAAATTAAGAGATAAGAGGGCTAAATCTATGGCACATTTATTTGTTTATGCCATGCTTTGTCTGATTTTCAGAGGTTTGAACTTTGTTAAACATACCCATCTATCTGTGACATGAAAGGCACTGGATCATGGATTCAGGCAAGAAGTGAGAAGGGAGCAAATATATATATTTACTATATATATACTTATTTGCTATATAAAAAATTTAGGTGTAGAAATAGATGTTGGTTTAGGATAGTTGTGTGCAATGCTGCCCACACATAATCTTCTCCAAACTCAGCATGCATGCAGTGATTCAGAAGGAATAGAGCTTAGAATTTATCTGCTTTTCCTAGCTGGATTAAGTAAATCAGGCTGGTGGGGAAGAGCAGTCTTTATAAGTTCCTGTGTAAAGGAGAAGGAAGCTGAGAAGGAATGGAGTAGCACAGCTGAACTGCTCTGCTGTGAGAGGGAGGGATTTGTTTGTAGGCAATGAAAAACACAGAGGGTGTGAGGAGGGCACACTTACCTTTTTTTCCTCCTTTTCCATTTTCTCTCTTCTGTCACAGGTTTAGGAGTCCTAGGGAAGAATAAGGAATAATAGCTCAATCTTTCTGTAGGAGAAGAACTGTGATGTAAAGGCTGCCATTATTAGCACATGGGAGAAGAGACCCATGATTGCCTGGAGAAATTGTTTAATTATGGTCAAGTTTCTTGCCTGCTCAGTTGAGAGGGCAATAATGCTTCCTCTCAGCAAGTTTATATACCTAGAACTGTATATATTTAAATTTCTGGAAGATGAGCAAAACTGAATAGACTTGGTAATCTTAAAAGTCCTCTCCAGCCGTAATGCTTCTCTCCTTTCCTAACTAGCTGTAGTTCAGTGAGCTGTAAGGTTCCACACAGTGACTGAAATGCAGTGGAAGAAGTCCAGTTCTGGTGTGAGTATAAGAGCAAGAGCAGAACGTTATACTTACCTGGTGACATACCTTACTGATAGGTGTCCTCTCTATCCCCATGTGCAGGAAGTACCTCAGGAACATGACAGTGAAGAGACACATTGACTGCTGTGTATAAGAGATGCATCAGCAGTGACACAGGTGTGACTTGGCTAGGACTGCATAGCTATCAGAAATAACACATCTGAGCCTGCCTTTGGAAATGAAGGCAATAAAGAAGTCTGCATTTCAGAAGGTATAAGTCAACCAGGGAATACAGCAGTGCAAGGTTAACACTTCTGGTCTCCAGAGTTTCAGGACATGAAATACTCACCTGCTTATGCACAGCAGTGCTGGTGGGAGAAGGACAGGTGGCTTCACTGCATCTTGATAATTGCTTTTGCCATCTTCCATTTAATTTTTTCATGATATCTTCTCTGTTTGTTCCTGCAGCACCAAATGACACTAAGACTATAGTTACTTTTAAGACCATCTGAGAAATCAGAATTGTAAAAAAAATTTCATAGAAACATGAGTCACTACTGCAGGAAAATTCCTTCCAGATTAGTTTTCAAGAGCTGTGTTTGGAGCAACTTGCAAGATCTGAACTTGCCATGCACTTTGTCCCATCTTCCCTGATGTATCTCCCACTGGTTGGAAATGGTTGGGTTCTTTGGGAAGGTGGCAGTAGGAGTTCTACCTGTTCTGTTTCCAGTCCAGAGTCTTATTACTGATTCAATTTCACTGCAAGAAGCTGTAAAACCAACAGCTTATTCTTCCTTCTCCCCATCAGCATCCTCCTGTGGAAAAATGCGACAACAGGAGCAAAGGCAGCAGCATGAGACCATGTGTCAGTTGTACTTAACAAGTTCTACATGTGAAAGCTTCCAGCTGTGAGAGGGCTTGTGGTCTCTGGTGCTTTTTTCACCATGTTTTCACAGCACTTTTCCATTCATAGTTAGAAGTTTACCCAAATGTTGTTTTGAAAGGCAGTTGCTGGTTATGTAGACTGAGTATAAGCATCTGGGTTTAAAAATGCCAGGATTTTTTTTTCCATTCAGAACTCGTTGTTCTGAATTTCAAAATTATCCAGGTGTGTTCCTTTTCTGTAGATTTGCTTCAACACAGTCCTGCAGAGCCTCCAGAATCACTGGCTTGCCCCAAATCGTCTCTAGCATCTGTGGTGCTCAGGTGTTTAACCTAAGTACTGAGATGCAGCTGTTGTTTTGTTAGCAAACCTCCTGCCCTGTACCTTCAGGAATCACATCTCCCAAGCACATCAAGTCCTGTGCAGCCTGATGCAGGAGCTCATCAAAATTAAGTGATGCAACTCTTGTAATTGCTTTAGTCTTAACCCTGTTTCAGGAAAGTGAAAGCAGATTTGTTGCCTATAAGGAAAACAGACAAGCAGATTGTTAATATGCTGTGCTGCCATCTAAAGACCCCAGGAGGTTGTAAAGTATGTTCACACCTTAGAGATTGACTCTGTCTCTGGAAAGTTGAAATCTATAATTTGATCATTCCTATTCTATAGCATGCTCTGATCCCTTTAGGAGCAATCACCAGCATATGAATTCCTATGGCTTAAAGAAAGAAAAAAGCACAAACCCCTCAATTTTCCTCCTCTTTTACAAGGTGCTCAGGACTTAATTTAGCAAATTGTTCTCCCTGGACATGCAAGTCTCCCAAAACTATCATCAACTCTAGTTGTTGCCATGTATTTTTTTTTCCTGTGTTTTCATTAAAATAGCCTTTTCTGCAGTTGTTATTGTTGCACCATACATAGCTGCAGGATTATGGTAGTTCTCTCTCTCCCTGGACCAAGCAATTGCCACTTGCAGCACAGTTTCCAGGAGACACCTGTGAGTGCTCCAGCCACCCGTGGAGTCCCTGTGCTTTGTCTTTAGGAGGCTCAGGGCTGACTTGCAGTGTAATTGTAGTGAAGTCACTCTGTAATGCACCTCATTATTACATATATGCTTTCATCCCTGCACAAAGACTCCAATATTATTTTGCTTGTGTACTAATTAGAGAATACCAGGGTGTTTTATAGTGATGCAAAGAAGGTAATAATAATGATAATACTAGCACTAATCCCTTTAATTATAGTGTTCTGTCACTGTGCTGACTCTATTCTGAAGGGGTGGGACTATCCTCTAGAAAGACTTGCCAAGTACTTTGTGTATGCAGAAACATCATAGAAGACTAGAAAACATTTTAAAAATACTTATGATTTTCCTTTACCTTATGTATAACCTCTGGCTTCAGTTTGACTCCCAGGATTTTAGTGTACTTTTTTCCAATTTTTTGTGAAAAATTCAAAAAGGGAACAAAAATCCCTAACATATATAGTTCATGGGAGTGTATAGTATAGTTATGAGCCAATGAAAGTGGTGATATTCCCTTTACTGTTGCCTGATTATCTTTGCATAATTACATAGTCTTTTACAAAATTATTTTCCTGGGAAAGCTGCTGGACACAAAAAATGCAACAGAATACTAGAAACTCAGCTGGCATACCCTGAGCACCTTTAGCATCCAGTGTAGCTGCTGAAGATGATTTCAACTTGTATCCATTGCTGAAAAATGCTGACTTCTTTCCCTTTAACCTATTTTTTACTAAAACTTCAGCCACAGCAATTCTTTAAATTCCCTGAGAAATTGTTGCTCATCTGAATTCAAGTTTTGTCACCTAGCACAGTAAATAGGCTATTTTTCCCCACTGTGTTCCTACACAGGCAGTGTGACCCTCCCTGCAGTTCTTGTTGAGATATCCTTTACACTTAGGATGTTGTTGGATGTTTGTAAAACATTCTGCATGTGAAAGTCACATAACTGCACCAGCCAGGAGTATCTGCTATTATCAGCTGCCACTGCCCACAGAGTATTACACACTTTGAAAAGCCCCAAACCAAATAATCTAGTTTATTCTTAACACTGAAGTATTTTTCAATAGTCATCCTATGTGATGTTACAAAATAGATTCTGTATCTTTATTGTAATTACTTAAACAGTCTTATTACTTAAACATTCCTATATGTTATCTATACAGACTTGCTCACATAAGTTATTTGCACAGGCTTTTGTTCAGGCCTTCTTGGGTAAGACATCTCTGGATAAATATAAATGTCATTGATTTTTTAAAAGGAAAAGGCTCAGGAAAAAAGTCCACTGATGCTCTTCTATATTTTACTAATGTGGTATGAAAGGTACTTTTGCATTAAAATAAGATTGTAGTGTTCTGGCTCTGTGCAGTAATTGATTTAATAATACCTAGTTGTTGTGAGAACAATTGTATTTTGAAGTTGACTATAAATAAGTTACCAATGAAAGAAATGTCTGTTTGTTCAGGTAATTGTGTTATATATTTTAAATGTAACCTGAGTTCTTCTGAACTCATCTATTGCAAATAAACAGGATTTCTTTACTTTCCATAGAGGAAAACTGCTATATAAACAGCCCTTAAAAATGCTTGTTGCTTAGACTATGTCTTAGGAGTCATGCTAATACCTTATTTTAAATAGTGCTAATTATGTCACTGCAATTAATCCATTGAAAAACAAATTTCCCTAGATGCTTCATGCCTTCTTTAGTGTTAATTGCATCTGAGCATTGGAAAGAAAAGCTATAGCGCAGTAGGTGCCAAAGAAAATATTTTAAAGCAACTAGTTTTTCAATAAATATTGTAATATTTAAACGGATTTGGGAATTATCAGTAATAAATTTTAACTGAGATACTAAAAGCATAGTTATTGATAACAAAGATTAAATTCTGTCTTGTATTACGTGTTCATTTACATCACTGGATATCATTTACACATACATATTATTACACATATTTACATATCTACATCGTACACTTCTGGTTTTAATCAGTTCCATTAGTTTTATAATAATAAAGTTATTATTGCTAGAGATTAGTTTGATTGTAGCAAATGAGACCCACTAATAAAAACCTCCTTCACTACTGACCTCACTGATTCAGGATTAAATCCAGTGTTAAACAGGGCAAATCTCTTAATTAAACACAATTTTACAATAAACTACTGTGTTGGTTTGGCACAGCCTAGTTTTTGGTAGCAGGGGACCACCTCTGTGACCCTGTGAGAAGCTGCTGGAAGCTTCCACCATGTCCAGCAGAGCCAGTCCCTGATGGCTCTGGAGATGGACATGCTGCTGGCCAAGGCTGGGCCAATTAGAGAGGCTGGTAACACCTCTGTGATGACATATTTAAGAAGAAAATCAAAACAAAGTCACACAATTTTTTCCTAGTCAGAAAAGAGGAAGAGGTGAAGGAATATGTGAAGGAAACAAAATGGGGACACCGAGATGAGTGGAGAAGGAGGAGGAGGAGGAGGAGGTGCTCCTGGTGCCAGAGCTGAGATTCCTCTGCAGGTTGTGGTGAGACCATGGTGGAGCAGCTGTGCCTCTGCAGCCCGTGGGGATCCACGGGGGATGCAGAGATCNTGGGGGAAGAAAAGGTGTTTTAAGGGCTTATTTTACTTCTCATTATCCTCCTCTGATTCTGTTAGTAATAAATTTCACTTTGCAACCTTAAGTTGATCCTGTTTTGCCCTTGAAGTGTTTCATCCCGGTCCTTATCTCGCTCATGAAGCCTTTGTTAATTATTTTTTGCCCAGCTGTGGCAGGGGAGGGTGGGTGAGTGACTCTCGTGGGTGCCTGGTGTTGGGCCAGTGTCAAACCACGACAACAAATAGGGCTGGCAGTGATGGGAGATACACTGATTACGATTTTACTTCATAAGCACTTACTGTGTTCCCCAGTTTACTTTTGTCAGTAAAATTTTACTCAGATTTAACCAAAACCTGCTAGTCAACAATGGCTTCATGAAATTTAACCAAATTTTTTTTTTGCCCTGTCAGGAAAGTGAAACGTTGAAGACATTCAGTCTATTCAAATTTGGCTTGGCTGCTTTAAAGTTACATGTGCATTTGTTTATCAAAGGACAGTTTCTCAGGCAAGCTATTCAAGCCTTTCCTGCAGTTTCTAGTATTTTTTCCTACTATGAAATATAATTTTATAGTGATTTATACGCTGTTTTCAAAGAAACATTTGAATACTTGCAAGAGATCCCTTATTAAATTGGTAAAATAAATGTCATTAAATACACAGCTTGTTGCCTGACATGCCCCAAATGTTGCATATTAATGGATTAGAGCTGTATTTATAAGAGCATTAAAATATATCACTTTTATAAAATTAAAGTTTATTTACAGTCTCGCAAACTTTTTTCCTCAAACCTCCGGCAGACTCATTGGATCTATTATTTTAATAGATCTTCCAAAGGCTAGAGAAATAAAGTTCTGTTCTTTGTTCTACTTGCATATCGAAATGTGGATGTAGTTCAAAGCTTGGAAAGTTCAAAAGCATCTGAGAATTTTCATCTGTGGGAGATGGCTGGAACTGCAAGGATAAATATTAGAGATAAATACAATGCAAGCTCTAATTTGGATAAATTATTCTTAAATGGGACGGTGTTTAGCTAAAACAACTCAGAGGCATGTAAATATAAAATGTACTAAAGAGACTAATCAAAGAGAGGGCAAAGATTTATCGATTAGGTATCTTGAATATTGTGCCTTTATGCTATATTTTATAGCCAGCCATCTGCTTTACTTGCCAAAATCATTGCAGGAGACTGTCACAATATTTCATTTTGAAATATACAGGCGTGACTTTTGATGTTTTCAAAAAATACACTCCCTACAGTTCAAGTAGGGTTCTTTCATTTGTTCATCTCAGTCTGATTTTGCTTTCAATTTGTTGGACACATTTGAACTGGTCTGTTTTCACATCAGGCATTACAGAACAAAAAGAGAAAAAAACAGATAATGTTGTGAATGTTTCCTGTATATTTAATCTGCAAACCTCAATATGGAAGTTTTTACAAATCTTTTTCAGAAGTGGTCTAATTTTCCTCCTTTAAAGAAAGCTGGTAAGTGCAAAAGCTGTACTGTTTAGCATGTCACAATATTCTCCAGCAGCACAGAAACAATCTGTCATACACACTGTCCATATTCCCAGCTCTGAAGGAGCTTATTATGCATTCCCCACGTTTGTGACTTTATTGATCTTTTGTCATTCCCATGGAGTGAAACTGATATTTTCTAACAAAATGTAATTTGGTGGAACAAACAAGCAGTCAAGTGCTGATGAAAAGGATTCAAGGAAATGGCCACTGTGCCTCCACAGGAGTTATGTGGGCCAGTTCTGCTTGGTTGATGTCTGCTTTGCATGCACTTTGTGATGCTCACGGTCCTTATTAGCACTGTGCCTTTTAATTAAAAATAACTACGTTTTCACTTATTAGCCTCAATGTTCCCAAGCTCGTTAATTGGAATTTTCCAGAGTTCCGATAGGAATTAGTCAGTAACTTCCACTGAATTTTAATGCCATTTTGATGCATGCTTGCAGCAATAAAATATTTCCAGAAAGAGCCCATTAGCAGAGGTAGCTGTTTGTGTGCAAGTTTGGTGCTGTGTTAAGGAAACTGCATTTTCAGGACTGGGAGTGGGCTCTTAGTCCCAAGAATTTGTAGATTCCTGGGTTGTAGAAAAATTGAGGTATTTATTCTAATAACTGAGACTCAACTTCTTCTAAGAGCCTTGTGATAGAGACAAAACCCACAGTGGTTGTTTTGGGTGAAAAAGCTGGCACAGATTATGCAAAATATATTGTTTGCATCCTTCTTTTTTTTTTTCCTTGAGGACACAGCTCTGATAGCAGGAGAGAATGGCCAGGCTGAGTTCTAGACAAAGCTTTTTTTTCTTTTTACTGTAATTCATATATATTTAAGAAACAAAATTAAGATTGTTTCTCATACAAACTACCCTGAAAGAGCTTCTATTCCTCAGAGTTTATTACTGTGCTCTTTCAGAGTGGTTAATAGGAATATTGCTGCTATAGTAAAAATGCTTTGCCTGACATGTGAAAAGGTTTAATTATATTTGATCCTTGTTAGGAACAAGGTTTAGTTATGTTTGATGCTGGTTAGGAACAAGCTTGTTCCTGGAAAACTTCTTCTGCTGGAGGGATGTTATGGAAACAAGGAATAAGAAAACATTAAGGAGTGGGTACTTGTTTCTTCTCCTGGGAGAAGAAGAAATGGAAGATGGCTTGTATTTCTTGGCAGTGGTACAGCTAAGATAGTATTCTAAAGCTGAAAAAAGAGAACTAAAAGTAACTAAAATGTTTATTCATTTTATTGCTGTAACTTGAAGACTAAAGTACTAAAGAATGTTTTAAGAAATAGAGAAAAAGTATTTTGATGCCTATATTCAGTAGGCATTGAGAATTAAGTTAAATGAAAAAAAAGTGAAAATAATTCCACAGGTTTCTGTAAAGCACTAGAGTGTGTTAATTCCTCTTAGTTTATTTATGTGCAGAAAATTGTCCAAATTTTTCATTTTCCCTCAAGACAAAACCTAAACAAATGTAAGAGAAGAACATTAATATTACTTTTGGTCCTTTGGGGTGTTTCTATTAATCATATTTCTGTGTTTTATTTCACTATTACTTCTACTTCAGTCTTTTTGAGGCATCTTTGGCATTACTGGTTTCATTGGTGGTGACTCTTGTTTTATGTTATGTTAACATTGCCTTTTTGGTATTTAGCATGAAACACCTGGAATTTTTAGAAATGGCAACTGAATGGTTCCTCTACTATTTTTTTCTTTTTCTTTGTTTTCTTTCAAATCTAACAATGTTCTTGTCTCTCTTAAAGAAGTTGAATGCCTGACAGCAGAAATAAGGCCATTAAGCCTAATCGGTTTGTAACTGCTAGGAAGCTGTAATTGATTTGAAGCCTTGACTTCATGTTAGTTACTCATTAATCTAAGATTAAAGAAGCCATTTGGCACAGGCAAATTCAAGGCTCAGTCTACTCAGTGAATTCACAAGCTAACTGCTGTCTTCATTTATCACTCTTAGATATTTTAGATATTTATCACTATCTGCAGTGTCAGAAGAAATCTTGCCATGATGTTTTAATTTGCTGAGGCTGGGGGACATCTCAGGGAGGTCATTTAGGCTCTTCTTTAAGCCCAGCCTGTACCCATTTCTTCCTTCCTGTAGCTATTGCTCTTACCTCTGTATGGGTATGAAGCTAATTAAGGATAAATTCTAGGATTTCTCTCTGATGTCTTTGACCCAAGTCCTCCACTGTGACGCTTTGTGTTTACAAAGCATGGAGCTGTTGCTTGCACCACCCTAAATTGAAAATTCATAACACGGTATTATCCCATATGAAATAAAAATTAAATAGAAAAGTCTGGTTTTTTCTATTTTTATTTCCCTTCTTCAGTTAAAATTTATATTTATGTACTTGTACAAGTACACTGGTAAATAGAGATACAGAGTGTTTCCTCAGGAAAATGTGTTTGGGAAGGGCAATGGAATGAGCTTGTGTTCTTTTCTTGTAGATAAATGCACTGATTTAAAAAGAGGAGACAAACTCCTGACTAAAACAAACTTAGATTTTGTGAGGACAAGGGCTATGAAACACATTTTTACCCTATCTTAAATATTTAGATGCTGTCTTACTTCATTGCATATACTTGTACCATTTAATTTCATACAGTTTGGGCATAAAGGCATCAAATGATGAGGCTTCTCTGGGACCCCAGACATCAATGGGAAGAGTAAAAAAAATGAAGTAACTGCTCATTTGTCTTAGGTAATGTATTCCCAGATTTCCTTAGTTAACATGTATATATTGTTCCACAGCAGATTGTGAATTTTGTTGTTATATTCCAGTATATTTCTGCAGATTTCTGTATTTGACATATGAATTAACCACTACCACTTCCAATAAACAACCATGCAGTCAGGCAGACTGCAGCAAGAAGAAAAATGTCAGCTGTGACTTGATTAGATTTTGGTTTAAGCAAAAAGCTGAAATTTGATTGGCTCACAGCAGAGCAAACTCAAATCACACATGCAATGAAAATGTAAAGATTTGGTGGGGTTTTTAAATACGTGTTATTAATTTAATATTATTTAAGTGTTATTATTTTAATAATATTTAAATAATCCTCCTTCTCATAGGTTAAAAGAGTTTTCATTATGCACACACTGAGCGCTCAGAAATAATCTGTGATTATTCACTGTAAAGTCTAATGTCATTGCATGTGTCGAGTCTGGCTTGTCCAGCCATAAACATTGTCCTCAGTGAGTTCTGCATTAAAGGTGTAGTGGTGCCACCATGCCATCCTGTCCCTTCCTAAATCTTCAATCTTCTTGTCTTTGCTGCTTAGTAGTGCTTTTTGTAGAATCCAGCCCTACTGCAGGCTGAACTAACATACAGTATTGATGTGTTTACTCGGATTTGAAGTTTAGAATAATAATAATTAAAAAGCAAAAGCAAAAAACCAAACCGCTTGACAATTAAAGCTAAATCAAATTTAGGATTTCTATCTATGTTATAATTAAGAATTTCAGGAAAGAGGACAACTATTTGGTCTGACTTAAGAAACAAAGGCAGCAATTTGCCAAAGTGATATCACTGTGAGATTAAATAAAACTGAAAAATAACACCCAAGAATCATATTTCCAAGACATGGATATGCAGTCTTTGGTGTAAAACAAAGAGGAAATCGACCATAGCACCTGCTTAATTGCATTTTTAGTGGTGTTTTAAGTTAGAATTATGATTCTGGTTTTGAAGTAATTAAAAGATGAATAAAAGATTAAGAATAATCCAAACTCACCAAACAAAAAACCCCAAAATCCCATAGGCTTTCAGTAAAGCCAAACTTGAGGAAACTAATTTAGTTGAAGTTTCCTTTAGATTTCTGTGAAACCATCAGTTCATCTTTAACCTTTTTTTAAGGAGAACTCTACAAATGTTCTCAAGTAAATTGTATTCCCAGGCTTGTCTTTTGTCCCTGGCTGAAGTGTGAAGAAAGCAGTCAGAACAAGGGCACAGGGTCTGACTTAAGGGCTGGAGGAAGTGTTCAACAGGAGGAGCCTGAAAGGAAACACTTGAGAACAAGAAGAGATGGAATTTTCTATCAGCACCCAGGTCACAAAGGGACAGGGCTCAGTAAAACCATCGGAGTTTTATGTTGTTGCAGCTTTTCTTGCCCAGAGAGGTTGTTGATCCAGTGAAGGATTTTTTGTTATTATGTTACAAGCCCATGTAATGCTTTGCAGGAATTATATCTAGTGTATTAGATAGGGAGTTGTCTAGTGGTTTTTTTGGCTGTTTTTTGGGGGTTTTTGGTTTTGTTTTTTGTTTGGTTTTGTTGGGTTTTTTGTTTTTTTTTTGTTTTGTTTTGGGGTTTTTTGGTTAGGTTTGGTTATTTTGGGGTTTTGGTTTTTCTTGTTTGTTTGTTTGTTTGTTTGTTTTGTGATAACTACAGATCCAAGCTTATTTTTGTTGCTTTGTACAACATCACTTTATTAGGTTCTTCAGCCATCTGCTGTAGGGCAGTAACGTCTAAAAACTGTCAGCAGAAAGAGAAGGGTATTGGGTTTGGCATGTTTGTGAATTGCAAATACATGTTCAACTTCAAAGTGGTCAGAAGTCATCTTTTGCAAAGTTAATTAAAAAAAAAAAAAGCATGCTCCCTAATGAATATGACACAAACCATTAAAGCATTAAATTGAATTTGAATACTTTGTCACAGCTGGCATTCTTCAGACAAGGAGGTGAAGACCAGCGTGTGTCTGGAAAGATGCTGAAGGATCTGTCAGCCTGAGCAAGAGCAGTTTATGCACTGCAGCTTTTGCTGTTCCTGGGTGCAACACCACTAAACACAGACAAATGAAGCTGTGCATTCAGAGTAGCTGAAGTCCAAGGTAGTCAGCTAAACTCTCCTCTTGTGGAAAGACAGAGGAGCACAATCCCTGCTGGAGTTGTGATAGCATGGAGACACTGGAAATGTCACCAAAAGAGGCTTTTTCCCTCTCCCCTGAGAGAAGGAGCACCCTTGACAAAAGCCTACCCAGCTAATGTGAACAGAAAAGAAAAGAAAGTTTTATTCAAATGTGTTAAACAACAGCAACAAAACAAGACTTTTGTGGGGGAAAAAAATCATTATGCAGTACTTTACCATCAATCCCCAGTACAGATCTGATTAGCTATATAATAATACAGCTTTGTATGCAATAGGTCTTAATTTTAGAAAATATCTCCAAGCCTGACCCTTTATGTCATTCTGGATATTACTTTTTATTGATTATCTTTTTTTGCAGGGCAATATTGTGTCTAATATTTTTGGTAGAATACTTTTTTCAATAGTTCAGTGCTTTCTGTATGAACCGTTGTTATCTGTTCAGAGCTTAATCTATTTTGCTTAGAATACAAAAAAAAAACAAAACTGAAAATTCAGGCTTGTCTTATCAGTACAGTTTTATAGCCAGAGGAAGGACTAAACCTCCTTAATAAAAATTCTGTTAGTTGATGCTTAAAATGGTACTTCCCATAAAGGCTGTAGATAATTTGATTGTGTGAGAATGGTTTCTATTTGTATGTGCATACTCAGTGATATTTAGGAAAAAAAGAAGAGAAAAACAACATTGAAGAAGATGGAGTAAATAGAAGAAATTTGTGACCAAGTATGCTTTAATATGTATCAAGTTTGCTCCCTATGGAAATGTTGGATACAGCTGTGGCTTACCCAGATGTTGGGCACTGGCTGTGGGTGATTTGCTCTCACATTATCACATTTTGTGGGGATTTTTTTTTTTTTTAAATGAGGCAGAGAGATGGGATTTTTAGTTGTTTAGAAAGTGCAGTTTATTTTTCTTATTTTTTACAGAAAACATGAGTTTTTATTACAGGTGTTAAGAGCATGACTACAAGTCACCAGAGTTATGGTTATAAGATTTTTAAAATGACTTATTAACTAATACAACACTGCTAACAAAGATATTTATGTTTTTAATTTAATACTAAGAAATTTTGTTTAATTACAGCGTGACCTTTTTTGGCCAATCTTGTTCTAACACATAGATTTATTCTAAGGTTGTTCTGTTACTTTTATACTTACTTTTTATTCTTTCTATATCTTAAACTTTATAGCTAAACTTTTTTTTGCTTAACACGTTTCTGCTTTAAGCTGTAAATCTACATTGCTGCTTCTAGCACCTAAGCTTGGAAGCTTTTCCCAAGGCTTCAGTTCAAATCTCGTGTTCTTTTTCCGCCTTTANTTGTTTAATTACAGCGTGACCTTTTTTGGCCAATCTTGTTCTAACACATAGATTTATTCTAAGGTTGTTCTGTTACTTTTATACTTACTTTTTATTCTTTCTATATCTTAAACTTTATAGCTAAACTTTTTTTTGCTTAACACGTTTCTGCTTTAAGCTGTAAATCTACATTGCTGCTTCTAGCACCTAAGCTTGGAAGCTTTTCCCAAGGCTTCAGTTCAAATCTCGTGTTCTTTTTCCGCCTTTAATTTACAGGCCCAATGTTCTGAGAATCTCTTACATTTTGAATTCCAACCCAGCTGAATAGAAAAGGTTTTGAATATTGGAGACTCCACAGGTGTTTCTGTAGTTTGTGTTAGAATTCCCTGCAGCAGCAGCAGCACGAGGATTTCTTTGGTGAGTGGCTGAATGGTTTCAAATCCTGCATGCAAGAGAGGAAGCGCAGGGGTGATGTTGCTTTAAGCAGGGTCAGAAAAACAGGAGCAGTGCCCTGGTGAATCAGCAGCTTGATCTCTTTTATCCACACACAGAGGGTGTCCAGGGTGTGTCCACATCACTCATAGATTCCTTCAGCAAAACTTTGCAACATCTGAACAGTCAATAAAGGTTTGATTATAAAGAGGTTGCTGTTCAATGGAATACATTCAAACCAATGTTAAACAATACAAACTATAGTTTATGCTTGAAATATATAGAGGTTATTGTCTGTAGTTTAAAATTTGTAATTTTTCTGGGTGGAATGCAAAGTACCCCATACACTGGGGTTACTCATTTGCCTAAGTTAATTGTCTATTGTCTACTTTTTTACTTAAGTTGAAATTATATTTACTTTTTAAAACAATGTTAATTTTTAGCATTCTTAATATTGATTTGTCAGATGGTACTTTTAATGGGGCCTAGATTTTAAAGCACTTCTCAATGTATTTGTCAGCTTAATGGCTGATCCTTTGAAATTCTTCACAGAGGTGTTAGACATTGAATATACTTCTCAAAATTTGAATTATAATAATGATATTAGAAATCTGCATCTAGGTTTCTTAATTACCAAGGCGTGTCATTTATGTTCTCTATTTGTGACTGAAAAGACTCCACTCAAAGAGCTTGCAGGATAATTTTCTTCCCGTTGCAGGAAGAGCTTCTAATGTATGATTGGGTACCTTACAATGAAAGAGATTTAATTATGAAAATCTGATGAAATGCACTTTTATGGTTTTTGTAAAAGAATGCCATAAAGAAACCCCTATCTTTGAATAGGAAAGATTTAGGTAAACCATTTTATCATCTATTGTCAAGCCCGCAATATTCCCTTTTGTTATGTGACTAGAAGAAATTTTTCATTTTCCTTTTCTCCTTGTGAGATTCATGAGCCTTACTAAATGTTGGGTCACCCAGGGCAGAACCTTTCTCTGCACTTTGAAACAAGAATATCAATGCTTCTTTTACTTGTAATATAGGTAATGATAAAGAGAGAGATGAATGCTAAAACCTGCCACCCTGCCTTCATAAAAGGAGTATACATTTATTATAAAGCTGTGACTTTGAACAAGTCCCTGAGTTGAAACCCATGAAAATGTGCTACTGCTGCAGGGATTTTCAGTAAACAAAAAAGTGCTGTCCTTCAAAATGTTTTAATTCATGACATTAATGCAAAGAGCATCATAGTGATATACACTGTATTTCTTTCCTAGCAAAAAAAAAAACCAACAAACTGGGCTGCATATTTATATTTCATTGCCTTTAAAATAATTAAAAGATCCTCAGTGTTTGTAAGAAATCCACACTGCCCTTTGCATGACTGTGTTGTGGTACATCATATGAATACACATGAAGTGACACTTGGGACAAGTGGGAGATGGAACTGTGAAAGTTGCGTAGCAAATCTATAGCAATTACATTTGATTTGCATATTGTGCTGGTCTATCAAAGATATTAGGGTGTGGTTTAATTTGTAACTTAAGTAGGAAGGGCTTTACTCCTAAAAAATAAAAAATATTGTGAACTTGGCATTATTTTGACATCTGAAAACGTAATTTCAGTATTGAAATGCCTGAAAGGAATTTTTCAGCAACAGTGAAACTATATTCTGAATTCATAGGTGAAAATATCCCAAGGCCTCTAATTTCTATGAACACAAGTAAATAGAAAGCCACGGTTTAAATTTACTCTTTCCTGATTAGTTCTAACAGAAATGATTAAAGACTCCAGGTTTCATTTTGGTTTAGTATTTCATTAAGCACAGGAATAAGTTTACTGCATGATGTGCTCCAGAGCCTGCAGCCTGTCCTTTAGCCTGCTCTTGATGCTTTCATTTAAGGAGAGCCAAAACTCTTTCAAGAGTCTGTAAACTTTGACGTCATCTAAAAAACTTGGCTTTCCAGCAGAATTTTAAACACATATATAACTCTTTATGAGATTGGTTTGTTTGACTGCATTAGTATTATTTGTGTGAAAAAAGGTTAATATTAATCCTGATGTAGGGGAACTTTTGATGAACCTTTTTGATCTGGGAAAATGAGCAATACCATTTAATACCAACCCTGTATTAAATTAGTACATCCCAATGTTGAGACCAGGAATGCTGAGTGTTATATCCCATTTCCTCATGTCCACAGGTCTGCTTTCAGACACATGAGATGCCCTGCAGGTTGTGCAGTTCCTCTAAGATGGGTGTGACAGTTCCCAGCAAACAGCTGGAGACATTTATGGCACAGCAGTGCCTTTGGTCTGAGCTCCAGCCTTTGGTCTGGAGCTGGAGACATTTGCTGTTCCTGTGCAAGCTGGGCATTCCTGTGTGCCAGGAGCATCACCAGCAGTTTGCAGTGGCCTGAGGAGACTGAGTGTGTCAGCAGGTCCAACCTTCTATAGCACTAAAAGTCATCTCCATTGTGTCAGCTTTAGGTGTATGAGCTCTTAAACACCTCCCTACACTGTGGAGCACTCTAGGTTTGAGTGCTTGAGAAAGGATTGAGTGTTAGCTCAGCTTTTTGCAGACTTGCTTTGTATTCTCTAATCCACATACATCTTTTTTATTATCTCAAGGCTCTTAAATTAAAGGGGGGTGGGGAAGCCACTATCTACAGGAAATCAGGAAATCTCATTTAGACAGCTTGGTACCGTGAGCTTTGTCCTTGAGAGCAGCTGAGGGTTTTTGCACTGCACAGACAGAATTACCTGTACCACAGTATTTTTAAACACGTTATTGCAGGGCAGGCAGCTGCTCACGGCGTGAGTCCTTCACTCACTGCTGTGCCCAGCAGCCACCTCGCGCTTCCTAAAGGCAGCAGGGCACGGGAGGGAACCTTGAACATGTTGGTTTCTGTTATTCCTTCCTCTCCACTCAGTGTTATCAAAGTGACTGTCTTTTGATAGCAAGAAATTTATTGAAGACCCCACAGAATGTAGCTTAGTTGAAGCTTAATCTCCAGGAAACCGCTTAAGTCTTAAATTAATGTTAATGCAAACCACAGGGAAATAAAACTCTGAGGGTATTATCTGGAACAAGAATGACCAATTAGCTATGATACTAAATCTTTCCTTTTTTACCTAGAACAGTATCTTCTCCTTTTGAACCTGTTTTTTCAGTTCTGGGGAATGCCAGTGTCTTTTTGTAATAATAACTAGTAGATAATTATTTTCAGTAGCATTCCAGCTAAAAATATCTCTAGGGTAACAAAACTAAGGAATTCAATTTATATTATAAATTTAAACAAATAACACAAATTATTATATTTAATTTAAATTTTTTAAAATATTAAATTATATTATAAATTTACCACATACATGTAAGATACTATGCACTCATTAAATATTGTTAAACGGCAGAGGTTAGCAGCCATTCATTATTTCATTCAAAAATCAGAGGATGAAAATGATTGTAAAAACATTATCTCAAGGCAGTGCTGTTTCCATCTGATCACCTTGCAACATCCTCTGAGCTATAATTCAAAATTTTCCCTTATTATCTGTCAGACTGCTGAATTCCATGCTACATTGCAAGCCTTACACTTACACAGTTATTAAATTTACCAAATATTTATATTTTTTTGTTTTGTGGTACAAGTCTCTTCCCTTCAGAAAATTAATAGATTTTTCAGTGCATAAAATAATTCTGTAAGCAACATGATATTCTAAAATTTACATAAACACTCGAGTAATATTCTGATTAAGAAGCATGAAAATTTTTTAAGTAATGCATTCCCCAAATGCTGATGTGATTCAAAGTTTGAGAAATGTTTCAATCATTTTGACAACCCAGAATGAAATTATGTCATCACCCATAAATAAGAAATTATAGCATTATTTAATTAGGTAGAATGGTGTCTTCAAGCTTGTTTATTTTAGAAAGCAAACTATCTTTATTTCTAAACTTTCAAAGACATTTTGTCTCTTACAGACAAGAAATAAATGCTGAATAAATCAGCATCTATAAAGATTTTTCTTATGCCATCAGCTCAGCTTCTGAGATCCTTTCAAACACTTATGAGGAAATATTAATTTATTTCTCTTTCCACTTTAGTAGTAACTTTCTGATTGACCAATACAGAGTGTGTATTAATAATGTGTGTCTATACAGCCTCCCAAGGGAAAGTAAAGTTCAGGAAATGACTTGTTTGCATTTGCTGGTTTCTGTAGTCACTCCTAGGTCTCATGAAACAAAGACAGTTTTAGTTTTGTCTACTTTTCATCTCTTTTTGTTTCCTATGGATATTCCATCAAAAAGAAGCAGTTTGATAAGTCCCATGGGGTTACACCTACCAGGAGCTCCTGCTCACACCAAGAGGGAATATTTAGTCCTGCTCAAGCCTCTCTAGGGGAGCTGCTTGAGGAGGAGGTTTGGACAGGATAACCTTTAAAGGTCCTTTCCAACCTCAAGTCTTCTGATTTTGTGACTTTCTACAGAATCCTAGAATGGTTTGGGTTGGAAGGGGCCTTTAAAGGTTGTATAGTTCAACCCCCATGCAATCAACAGGGACATCTTCAACAAGCTCAGGTTGCTCAGAGCCCGGTGTCTGACCGAACCTTTCCTGTTTCCAGGGATGGGACATTCTACCACCTCTCTGGGAAATCTTCCAGTGCTTTACCACTCTACATGTAAAAAATGTCCTTTTTCTATCTAGTCTGAATCTACCACTACCCCGTGTCCTATTGCCACAGACCCTACTAAAAAATCTGTCTCCATTCCTGTTACAAGCCCCCTTTGGGTGTTCAAAGTGCTGCATTGAGGTCTCCCCAGAGGCTTCTCATCTCCAGGCTGAACAACCCCAGCTCTCTCAGCCTGTCTCATAGGAGACATATCCCAGCCCTCTGAGCATCTTTCTGGTCCTGCTCTGCAGGCCTCTGACAGATCCATGTCTGTCCCATACCAAGGACTCCAGAGCTGCACTCCAGGTGGGCTCACCAGAGTGAAGTGGAGGGGAGCAGCTAAAGAGTCTTTGGGACAATTTCTGGGGTTACCTCTCCATCAGACAGAACCCCGACTGGAGAAAGGAGCAGCCCAGGGATTCTCCGGGGTGCTTGGTCACCCGATGTGTTCTGATGTAGCAAATGGCTGCAGGGAAAGAGCTGAGATAACCAGCCCCATTCTTCCATGAGCACAAAGATTATGTTCTTCCAGTAATGGGACTTGCACATGGATTATAATGAGAGCTCTCTTTAGCCCAGCTTCTGAGGATACAAAATTCTCTGTCCTCACAATCTATTGCTGTGTTTCATCGCTTTGTTTATCCCAATAAGACCATGAAGCTTTGAGAGTGTGCACCATCTGTTTCACACTGTGGAACACATTGGTGCCAGCAGAAGCCAGTATGGATAGAGCCAGAGACAATTATCCCTCCCTAAAGGATAAACAGTCCTTCCAAGCCATTTGATACAGATTGTTGACTTCCTCTCATTTTTAAATCTCCTTTTCTACATTTGCTTTTCTAAATCATAGGATAGGATGTGAAGATTTACAGCACATGCCTTCTTAGCAATTATTTACTATCTTTCTCTTTAATGATGATCCTTGCTGTCTAAAGAGAAAAGCAGTTAAATACCTGTTTTGTAATTTGTTTCCTGTACTTCTTGCATCATTGTCAGCTGAGTCTTTTGTCTTTTGTCAATTTGTCTTCAGGGAAAAAAAAGAGAAAAATCTTAGCTGTGTTCCATTAAAAGTTTTTTTTTTCCACTGTGTTTAATTTATAAACTATGCCTTTCATTGATAAAGTCACAAAGCAAATTATCAGATATCAAACAACAGATTTAAAATAGGAAAAGACCAAAAGTATAGATAAGTGATGCTTATCTAGTGCATAAATTTATAAAAGCTTTGTTTATCTGTTGCAATAATGGGGCTTTTCAAAACCACAGTCAATGTTTTTAGAACACTGGGGGACAGACAGAGGTTCTTTCTTTGATGTCCAACTCATAATGCTCTTACCAAATGCCTTTTTTTGCTTTTGGATTGTGTCTCATGACACACTGAAATTACACAGTGCAAGTTGTTTAATGTTTTTGTTTAACTCTCTCAGGAAAACCCCCGAATTTGCTTGGTTAACGCCCCCCTCCCCCCCATAGTAAAGGAGTTACTTTCTTCTCCATTCTGCTATTCAAACTGCTCCTGTCTTACTAACTCTCCCTGTTTACATCTCAGTAGGAGGCTCAAATGAACTGCTTTTCTTCCTTAGAGACTGGAATAACAGTCTCTCAATCAACAAGTGTGATTAGATTCTAATTCACCTTACAGCAGTTACTTTTTTTTTTTTCTTGACATGCTTCTGCAGTGAGGCAGACATTTCATTTGAATTGAAGAAAATTAAATTTGAATATTTAAAAAAATTCATCTGTACTTACAACTTCAAGTTTGGAACAGTAAAAATGTAATGCATTAAAATGCATTTCTTGGATCCTTTAATTCTTACAATAATGTGAGTTAATAGTATTTATATGTTCTTAGCTTTTTATGCCTGGAGTACAAAGGTTAGATGAGCACTACAATGAGTTGAGATGTTTGAGAATGAAGTTAGGTCATGAATCTTGTTTATGTTGAGCGAGCTCAACACCAAAGAAAACATGGGCAATTACTCTTCTCCATTTCTGTGTTTTGACTTTTGGGAGACTGTGAAATATTTTCTTTACAGTAATTATAAAAAGTCACAGCTTTGACTGTCTCCAAAGTGGAGTACCTGAACTGACAGTTAGGCCACGTGCATTTTGGAAGTGGCAGAGGAAATCCTCAGCTGACCAAGTGCTGTGTGCAGTGCACAGCTTGCTGCCTAAATCACTGTAAGCAGTGGAAAAGCAGCAGAGAGCTCTGAAGCCTGGAAAGCTTCAAGCAAGCAATTTGGAATATAAATGTGCTTCAGTTTTGTAAGTAGGAATATGCTTTCTTGGGGTTTTTTTGAGTATGACGTTAATTGGACAAATGAGATTTTTCAGGTAGTCTAAAAACTATAGAACTCTCTAAGTCTCCCCCCAATTATACCCAGTGATTTTAATTGATGTCATTAAGGGAGTGCTCTCAAAATACTGATAATCACGATTTAAAATTCTGGTCTTTGAAGTTGGACTGATGCACTAGTGAGAAACAGAAGATATTGAATTTTGAGCAGTGAAAGAAGATGCGATTTTTCTAATTTGTCTTATTTTTGGCAGTCAGGTTTTACACTTTTTTTCCCTATAGGTTTTATTAATACTAATTGAACTTGATCAATGTTTATAAAGGACCCCACTCTTCAGTATTTTGTGCTTACATAACTTCAACTAAAGAAAACACTCTCCCCACCCAATAAACAAGCACTATTATAACATCTTTGAAGTCCAAACACTTGTGAAATGAAAAACGAGGTGTAAACTATCCTCCACTTCTCCTCTTCTCCAAACAACTGTATCTCAAAATTTTGCAGTGTAAAATACTTCCAGGCACCTTTCAAGCATCACAGAGGATATTACTTTGAAAAGATAATCCTTTTCTCACCTTAATCTATAACAGTTTCTGCTTTTGCAACTCACCTTGAAATAAATATATTTTTTCCTTGTTTAATTTCCTCTTTCTAGGCCTGTTACTAGCTTTTGTAGACTCATGTCCATATCACAATGTTACGATTTAACATACTCTTTAAAGGTTTTTAGTTTGATTAGAGAGGCTGGCATTGACTTTGGGCTAGAAACCAACCATTTTCTGCTTCTCAAGTGTTTGTTTCCATGACATGGTGTAATGCTCTTGTGCACTATGTTTTTCTCAGCCATGGGCTTCCACCCTCCAGATTTATATAGCATCAGCTTTAAATAACTCTCTTTTTTCAGTAAAACCTATAAAAATTATATTCTATAAATCTTCAGTAAGTTCTCTCAACTAATTTTGTTCCACTGTGAATAATTACTTTTCAGACTCCCGTATACATTGACATGCTTATATTTTTGTACATAATAGCAAATTATGTATTTGCTGCTATCCAATTCTCCATCAGTGAATTCAATCATTTAGTGAGGAATAAGTCACTTGATGCTTATAACCACCTTTGGCCAAAACAATACAAAAGAGTTTGAAGATTCTCAGGAGAACCTGAAACTTCTCATGGGCTGATTTTATTGAACTCACAGAATGGGAACTTGTTAAAATAAGAAGGTTATTTAGGTAATCTTGTGATCCTGGTATGCTGACTTCAGATGGGTTGAGCTAAGACTCCCTGGACAGTTTGTTATTCTGCTGAATTCTTGTATCCAGCTGGCCTGTGGTTCTGCCTGATGACTCCAATTTATGTGTGATGTTTCCTTCCATTATTTTGAGTTCTGTGCAAAACATCACACTGCTTCACCAGGAGAGAGCCATGTGGGACAATTCTTTCATCTGCAGGAGGTCTCTTCTGACAAAGTGTCTTCTCCACTGAGAAAGGGTAGAATTTGCTTCTAAACCTGGAGCTACCTTGGGAAGCTGCTAAGACACCCCTGTCCCTCTCTCAATGTTACCAAAGTAGTGAAGGATTCAGGAGTGCCTGGCAGGTGGTAAATGATTGGCACAGGCTGCCTGGGGGAATCTCTGGGGCTGGCCGAAGGTCTCACCTAGAGAATTCCTGTAACAGGCATGAGCTGTGCTGTGAAGTCAATTAGGGTTTCAGTTAATCACCTCCTCTCAAGCTGCTGCATTTCTTCCCATTGAGGCAGGCTGCTAAACTTCCTAGGTAATATCCTTAATTCCCATGTGTTCCCATGTCAGCGTGTTCCCATGCTGACAGCATTTCCTAGTGCTAGCTCTAGTATTACCCAGTACTTTCTGGAGCTTTCAAAGACAAACAGAAAAAAAGCATAAAGGATAATTGTTTACTGCATTGGGATACCGTGTTTCTCTGTGCTTGGACACGATTCTTCTCACACATATATGCAATGCTGCCATCTGTCACCAGATTTTAAGGGGTGATTAATGTCCTTCTCTAACTGAAACAGCTTTACATTCCTCAGCTCAAAGAAATGCAGGAAAAAGTAGTAATATTTAATAACATACTAATGTATTCATTTCTGCTTAGCTGTTCTAAATGAGAAAAAGATGGTTTAGAATATGAATTCTTAGATTTGCCTGCCTATTGGATTTGGATTTGCTTAATGTGAAAAAAATACATTTTATACTCCATAATCTGGGTTTTTCATCTGACTAAAAAAACCCCACATAATTATGTGTTCCAGGTAAAAATTGTTTTAAATAATACATTGAAAGTTTCAGAAAAATCAAACAAAAGTGACCTGAAAGAAATTGCACTAGCAGAAAAACCTTCAAAGCAAATGCAATACGGAGATAGAAAAAAAACCCAACACATTGTGGCTTAGATTTCTGATATTTGCAATTGACTTAAAGTTTAATGCTTAAAAAAATGAGCTGAATAGCCTGAAGAGAAAATGAAACTTTCCTTGTAGTCAAAACAAAAAAAATATCACATCAATTCAGGACTCTTATCAGCACTAGAGATGTTTCAGAACAGGCTGTTTAGGTAAACAGCTGTCACATTTTTTTTTTATGATCAATATCTGTAAGGAAGCATGACATAATGGTTGATTCTAAGCTGTTTCCAGTCAGTGTTTCTGGTTGAGTACATTTCTTCAGTAGATATTTATCAGTTGTGCAGTGCAGCTCTCCCAGCACAGCTCCCAGGCAGGATGCAGCCATCGGGCCCATGAGTGTTTCACTGGGTGTTCCATGCCTCAGAGTGCTGGATAGTCACTTTTGGAACTGCTTGGTTGTGCATTTTCTCTGCATGGGGAGGGTGCCTGCAAGAGCAGGCACATGGAATGTATTTCCTTTACACAGCTGTGTTTGGAGTTGTTTGGATGTGAATCAGAGCATGCCAAGCTGCTGGGATTTCAGTTTCAGTTTTTCCAGTTCTGATTGTGAGCTCATGATTTTAATTAATTATTTCTCTTTTCCTGGTAATTAATTCTTTCTTTTTGCTTTTATGATCCCTCACTCTCGTCCTCTATTTTTGGTTTCCTGTAATGAATATATGGTTGTATTTTCAGCCTGCTTATGCAGTTTGAAATTTTGGTGCTGGTCCAAACCCTCAATTAGGTAAGCCATATGTTCAGAAAAGCAGCTTCAGAGCACAACAGACCAAGAAATCAGAGCCCTGAACTAACATTCAGCTTACACACTCATCACTGCCTATCTTCCCTGACTGAATATGGTCAAGAGCAGAGCATTTGGGGTACCTGATAAACTGTTCCCTGCAGCCCCAAAACTTCAGCCTCTCACATTGGTTAAACTGGTCACTGAGCCAATAAGTATTTATTGTTATGCAAACTGTCGTGTTCCTGTTGCAATCCTGTTTGCAGCCCCCACTTTTCCACAATGCTTTATGGTAATATTAAACCAGGAGAGTGAATAAAGACCTAACTTTAGCCCGTAAGAAAGCCAAATGTCTCTGTCAGGGCTGTGCAGCTGTGGGAGGTAAAGCAGATCTTGATTCTAGGAAGAGGAATTGTGATTTCAGCTTTAATGCTTTGTTAATGATGGGTGTGGTGGGCTGAAGGCAGTTCATACTACCTAAGGAGCACTTTATTTTCCCAGTGATCTCCAGATCTGAAAAGTGGAATTAATCCATTGCTGCTTCTCTGTGAATAAAGTACAGTAATGATCAACTGCATATATGCTAAAAGCTGTTCAGTAACCTGCATCTGCATGAGCAACATTCCATCAGGTTTAGCTTCTCTAAAAAAAAAAAATCAGTAAAGAAAAATTGCGTTGATCACTGAAAATATCTAGATAATGGGAGATATGTTAAATCTCACAATTACAGAATTGCAGTTCTGGCAAAAAGGCACACAAAAGTGCAAGAATCAGCTCTCTGGGGATACCAGTGAAGTAATTTTTAAACTAAAGGGTACTTGATTAGCATTCTTAAATAGACAAAGGGGATCAATAAAGTTTATATAAAATATTACAGGACATTTAATTAATAAGGAAATTAAGAGATCCTTAAAGGATCTTTGATGCATTGAAGCACGGCAGGAAAGCCTCAGGAAAAGGAACTGAAGTAGATCCCCTCAAGAGGCAACACTGTTAATTTGCTCCCTGGAGTATTGTGGCTGATAATTGCTCTGGGAAATTTCTGAATTATGACAAAAACAAAAAATTAATTTCATTACAAATATTTTTATTATATAATTTTTATTTTCCAGTTTTGTAATAGAGGACTCCATCTACTCTTGGCTAGAATATGGTAAATTTCTGAGAGACTGAGATGATTGTACAGTATTTGCTATAGTTATGCATTTGCTTCTCTAGAAAATGTCACTAAAGGAATGGGGTTAAATAAAATTTGGGCAGTCTAAAGCCCACAGCAATCTCAGAAATCTTATGGAGGGAAAAGTGGGTGTGAAGGGCAATATTTATCTGCAAAGGTGATTTTGGGAAGTAGTGTCATGAAGTGCCTGGACATGGAAATATTCTGGTTTTATTTGTCAGTTTTAGATTGGTTATTAGGAGAAATGTCTGCACCTAAAGGGTGATGTAGCACTGGAACAGTTTTCCCAGGAGGAGGTTTAGTTGCCACTCCTAGAGGTTTTTCCAGGAGGTTCAAGTGTGGCACTTAGGGACACGGTTCAGTGGTAGGTTGGCTGTGTGTTACAAATGGATGTAGGGATTTAGATAAGTCCTTGCCTTTTGCCAGACCTCTGGCAGCAGGCAGTAGCTTTATTGAGGTGGCCAGCACCCCAAGACCCACTCTTGTTCACAAGTTCTTTTATAATGGCTGATTCAGTCTATTATAGAAAGAATTTTTTATTTAATAGACAGGAAACTGACATAAGACTTAAAACTAGTACTGCACAGGAAAAAGGATAAAAAGAAACAACTAGTAAACAAATACAGCACAGGATTAGAGGTACCTATGACAGAACCAGACGTAACAGTCTTAAGCTGCACCAAGGGAAATATAGGTTGGATATTAGGAAAAAGTTTTTACAGAAAGGGTGATAAAGTATTGGAATTGTTTGCCTGGGGAGGTGGTGGAGTCACCATCCCTGGATGTGTTTAAAAAAAGACTGGATGTGGCACTCGGTGCCATGGTTTAATTGAGGTGTTGGGTTGGACTCGATAATCTTGGAGGTCTCTTCCAACCTGTGATTCTGCGATGTTACAGCTAGTGAAGAAATAATATAACTTAGGATTCAATGGATCTGAGCATCCCATTGTTGGTGGGGCACACACCAAGATCCTTTCTCTCAGTGCCCAGGGAAGTAACCACGGATTTGCATCCAAACTCCAGGGAGAAGCCTTGGATGCTTGTTAGGGTGTAAGAGGCTTCTGCCTCTGTGATAACTCACGTGTCTTTTGTAGTTTCTAAAACAGTGTCCCTCAGTCAAGAATATTTCTTTTATCTCTTCCCACATCTCTCCAGACTAAGATGCTGATTCTTAGCTGAGGCCTGAGCCCCTCTGGTGTCAGAGATGACCCTTGCTGGTCCTTTTAGCCCCTGGTTGTCTCTTTGTGCTCCAGCTATCTGTGGTGGGGTGGGGTAGATGTCCTGCCACGCTGTGCTGGCTTAGCGGTTGGAGGTTGGACTTGATGGTCTTAAGGGGTTTTACAAATGATCATCACAAATTATTCTGTGATTTCCTTCTGTAGGGTCATTGAATCAGCACAGGATTTATATTACTTGTTGTAATTTGTCTTCTGGAGAATATCCTGCACTTGGCTTGCAATCTGCATGAATATGACATTTATGATTGAAGATTCAAGGAAGAGGTGTGAGATTCTTCCCAGTACAACTGGATGGAGAAGGTTATACATGATCTTGTTTGTCTAAAGATACAAGTTTTATTTTCCCAGGGAGAGGGGGGGAAAAAGGTTAAAAAGAAGACATTTTCTCAAAGTTCAGCTCATATGAGCAAGCCAGAAAAGCTAGAAAGGCAGGAGGTTAACTTCTTTATCCCATAGAACATTTCATGTTAACGTTCTTTACATCTCTGTAAATTATGAGCTATAAATGATCTATCAAATGATTTATTTTCAGAAACAATATTTTATATGTCTGTTATAATTTGTACCTCTTTTAACCTCATTAAAATCCAAGGAGATCTACTTTTTATGGCCAAGGGAATAGTGAAGGGCAAAGTAGTGTCTGTCATTTTAATGTAGGAAAGCATAAGAGTTCTGCAAGTCATTTCTACTGAGAGATATAATTGGTGTGTAGTAAGTGTCATGAATTATCATTGTTATGAGAACTAAAGGACATTGGATCAGCTGATTAGGACTTTATAAAAGTCTTTCTCATATAGCAAACCCAAAAATTAATTGGAAAAATATCTACGTGATAATGTAATGCCAGTATATTCACAAGGCTTCTAATTACTTCCTTCATTTCATTTGTTTCACTTTTTCTTTTTGCCTTCTCAGCAAAACTGACAATTTCCATTTATTCATGAACATATTGCTGTAGGCATGTGTGCTGTATTTGAGAAGGGTATATTTTATTGTTAAATTTACCGAACATTTACTTTTATTGTGAAATTGTATCCATTGTTAGAGAGGGATTATCAATAAATCACCTAAAGTTCCTCCTGTCCTGGTTCCAGTAAAAATGTTTTTGGGCATTAGAGATGTGTATGCTAAGGAACTGTGCTTTGGTTTCATTTTTATATCTGACCACATTATTGAAATTAAACTTTAAAAGAGCTCCTGCAGAACTCAAACTTTCATACCTCTTCTATTTCCTTCATAAAGAACCTATTATTGATAAAAATAAGGCTGCAAGACAGTTAAAAGTTGCTAAGTGAGAACAGTAACACTTATACGTCACATAAAAGCACTTAAAAGCAAGATAATCTGCCACATTTTTCTTATCAGGTGTCTGGGTGAATGCTTAAACAAAGCACAGTAGTCTTAATTTCAGCAGTTTGCCATAGTTGTTTATATCATTTTAATACAAATATGTGACATTTCTGGGGTTTTTTTGTAAATGTACTGGTTATGAAAAGTCAAAAATCCCATTCACATGGGTTTTTGTGGGGAAAAGATAGTTTATAACTTTTTTTCAAGAAATTATATATGCAGTTATCAGTGTCTAATTTTAAGTAGGGGAGAAATAATATATTGAAAATTCTATTTAATGCTTAGCATCATGTCAATGTGTAAATTTTTTTAGATTATTTTTGGGTGATTTTTGTGCTGCCAGTATAGCCTGTGATAAATAATGAAAGAGCAGTACTTTATGGCTAAATTTCCTTGGTACTGTAAAAATTATGCATTTAAATGTTAGAGTGTCAAGTTTGTGTTTTTCATGTGAATGGTGAAGGATTTAAGATGTCAGTAATTTCTCGTTTCCTTGCTTTTAAGCATATACGTTTTGTAAATTATGTTATCTAAAACTACTGTCACTAAGCAGCTGTAACTGATTTTTAAAGAGATTTTTTTATTTAGATTTTTTTTTCAAAAGCCTATGGCATTCTATTAGATTGTTTTTGTAGGTTTGGGTTTTTTAGTGGGGTTTTGGCTCTTGTTGGGGTTTTTGTGTTTGCTTTTGCTGTGTGTGTGTCTGAATTTGGAGATTAGATAGACATCTCTTAATTAGACTTGTAATGACTGATCAGCAGAGTATCTAAACCAACATATTTAAATTAGTGCAGAAGATAGAGAACAAGAAAGTATTTACTTGATCTGTAAGAAATAGCCAACTTTTTTGATCTTAAAGGGGGGAACAGATTTTAAATCTTTGTTTTGTAAATCAATTTGGTTTGACATTATGACAAATGCTTGACGAGTTATCATCTTAAAACCATCTCAAGACAAAATTGCTGCAGAACGTAGTTGCTTTCCGTCCACTAGGTAAGATTAGAATTTTGAAGACCTTTGGAAATAGGGAGCAGAACTCATAATGGTTTAAGGCACCTTTGAAAACTCGGTGCTGAATATATACCAAGAGTAAAAATGAATATTTGGGGGGTTGGATTTTTTCTAAACTTCTGATTTTGATCTGGTTTTCCCTGATGGTCCTTACCTGTCCCCAGTCCCAAATCTATTTTTCTGCTGTTGTCCACAAAGGTATCAAGTAATCCCCAGTGTGCACTGTAAGTTTGAAGAATCTGTGAGCAAGTTAAACTAGGGTATTTTACAGCCTCCAGAAAAAGCTTTTGGGTAAGGCAGACAGTGCAGGATTGGTGATGGCAGCAGTTGTTGACACTGAGACAAGAACTCTTGAAATAAATGGGAGAAGCTGATGGGAGCAATAAAATGAAAGTGTGTACAGCATGCTCTGCACTTGGCATCACCACCTTCCTAAAACAGCTCTAGCTTATTAACTTTTATGTCAATTGTAACAGGGAATTCTTGGTTCTATTCGTTCCCAGGGTTTTTTCTGCTGTGCTCTCACAGACCTTGCCTGGCTGGCCTGCAGGCTGGGAGGCATCTGGGGATTGTCCTCCCTGGATCCCTGGGGAGCTGCTGGAAGGCTCGGTGGGATGGTGAGTGAAGGCACAGGAGAAGTGGCAGCATCTGTCGAAAGAGCAGAGAAAGCCTGACCCATCTGAGATGTGGCTAAACAAGGAGTGTCCCAGGTCCTTGGACACACTGCACTGCTCTGCAATTCCAGTGCCAAAGGAGGGAATCAAGGGAAGGTTCTGTTCCGTGGTTGCAACATGTTGAGGATGAGTCCCCCCGTTCCCACTTCTTTTTCCAGTTATTTTCTCCAGTTCATGGTTCATGCCTCTAGTCTGTCATGGTGAAATTTAAGCTTTAGATTTTCAGCTTTGGTGGGTCTGATGTCTATAAGTAAAGGCACAGATATATCAAAGCTGGGGATTGCTGAAGTTTGCATCAGAGAGACTTTCTCCCATATTTGAAGTAGTCTGAGTGACAATCTGGCAGATAGGGAGGACTGGAAGCTCTCTTTCTTTGCATAGCTCTGCATATCAGCAAACTGAAATGTTTGAAAATTGATTGTGTTCACATGGAAAATATTTGAATTCACTTGAAACTTCCAGTAGCTTGAGTAAGTAACTTAAGTAATTACCTCCAGAAACTGAGGTTTACTCTTTCTGGAATATTTGGTTAGTATCAAGCCTAGATTCCAATTCTTTATAGAGTTATAACTCCATAAAGATAAAATAATCTGGAGTCCTGCAAGGGAACTGAACTGTAGTCAAATTTTGTCAATGTGACAGACAAGTGAATGACTTCTGCCATTCCTTTCAGTGTCTGTGACAAATTAAATGAGCTGCAAAATAACTCTGTCCATCTGTGAGAAAGAAAATAGGTCTATAGCTATTTTTAAAAGTTTGTGTGAGTACTAAAGTAAATAGACTAAATTAGTTTTAGGATATAAATGGATTCTAAGCATTTGCACAACAGATTAAAATGTACTTTTGCTGTCAAACATTCTGGCGATAACTGATAAGGAAATAAACATCAGTATGACTGATTCAGAATAAGCTGTTTGCAAGACAATAAAGAAGCAGAATTGCTTTTTAAAAGCAAGTTCTCAGTTTCCGGCTACATTATTGTCATGTTAATAACAAAGACGCAAAGTCAGTAGGTATTGCCACACAAACTGTTTTATCTTGTCAAACTGTTTAAGTTAGATCACCTTGTAAAATCAACTATTATACTATCAGTTGTGCCTGCCTACTCCAAAATGAATCACCTTTCTGGGATCTCAGCAGGGCTGTCAGCAATTCCTTTTCTGTCACCAGGCAGGTTCTGTGTTACAGCATGCTGATACAGTCTGTGGAGAAAAGTTGTGCTTAGAATTAAGGACACTTTTTTTCTCCACTTTGCAACTTCTATAATTTCATGGAAAAACCTCTAGTTCTTCTAGAGTGACATTTTCATCGTGTCAGAAAAGATGGAGAATTCACTGTTCAGTTTTAACTGGAAACAAGGGTCATTGGTAAATCACCATTTTCACCTCTCCTTCTACCAGAACTATTTTCCTGGAATACTCTTTAGACTTATATTAGGGTAAGTAGCAGCATAGAGGAGGAACACATGTTTTTGATTATGATTGATTATCTTATTTATAATTTTTAGAAATAAGAATTTCACTTGTGTTCAGTGCATATGAAAGGTCTTATCAGTTACTATACTAAATAAATTAACTTTCTTTTGATGTAGTCCCAATAGCCTTTATTATCAATTCCAGAACAGTCCTTGTCACTTGCCAGTTGCTCTACCATTATGTTTAAAGAATATTTTCAGGTGATTAAGCATTCTCTCCTAATTAACTATCTGCTTGCTCATACATTTAATTATTATTTTATAACTGGATTAATCTTCTTGCAGAGTTACCCAGAGTTGTTTTTTTCTGCCTTCCCTTGAAAAAAGGCATTATTTTGTACTGTTTTCAATGTGTAGATTTACAGAATCAATCTTAGGGTGTTAAGCTGTGACCTCATTCCAAAAGTAGAACCATTCACTTAATTTTAACTGTGTAAGTACATTTCCAGACTTCAGTGTCTATGAACAGTTGTTTAAAGCATGCAATTGGGAATAATTGATATGGTGTGGTATAGGGTTTAAACTGAGTCAGAAGCACATAAATATTATGGGTCTTGAATAAGCAGAAGTTAATTTAACAAAAAAAAGTCGTAGTAGGGAAATTGATTTTGGAGTGTGCTTTATTGATGTGTTAAAGTTGATATCAGGGAACCTTACAAATTATAAGGACTAATATAGTCCAGAAACATGGTGTGGATGAGTTTGGTAAGTAGGAGAAAGAAAAGAAGAAAACAGAAAAATACATCCTTGCTGTTACGTCCATTAAGCAGACTTAATGCCTACAGCTTTCTTAGGGGCTCCTTTATTCCAGTTTGTTTATTTATTGATTTATTATCTCCCAGCCTGTGCTATGGGGTCAGTGTCTCTTTCAAATGCAGGTTTACAGCCTAATCTGTGTCCTGTCTTTTTGAACATTCTTTGCAGTTGGATCTTTCATTCCAAGCCTTTGTATTCCAGCAAACGCTTTTTCCTTTAGACACAGAGCTGTGTTTTGAATGTCCTCACTAAACATTGGTCTCTCCCTTTGCATCAGGCTTCTGTCTCAGCCTTTTGCCAGGTCCTGCTGTAGTCATAGCATCCCACTCTTTGTGACAGTGTCAAGCTGCAAGCCTGTGCTTGTCCCAGCACTGTTGTCATGAACAACGGTGACACCCCAAATTTTCTTTGGGTACTGTTTCTCAGTCCTTATTAGGCCATTTGTTCTAACATTCCTTCCTGTTTTTTTCAAAGCTAAAAACCATTGAAGGCATTTCTTGGAATCCAGCATCCGTGCCTTCCCTTTGAGAGGCTGTTATTCACTAAGAATCATCCATGCATTTGATTTTGCACAGGACAAAAGGAGTCAATGATCATCTTGTTTAATGGTTGAAGAAATCCAAAGCACAACAGCCTCTGAGACCTAAGAAAAGGCCAGTATCAGAGAAACCTGCTATTTTTCGGTAGTTGAGTCATAGGCATAAAATTTCCTTTTTGTTTGCTGTTTTTGACATGATCATGTGTTTGGGCACTGCTGGAGAAGCCATTTGGGATGTCCTGGAATGCACAGCAGTTTATGCAAGGCACCATAACGCAATGGATGTGGGTTTTGGCTATCTCATTTGTAAAAGGATTCCTGTGTGTTCTGTGTGCAATGCATGCAGGCTGCCTTGTGCCCACAGAAAGCTCTGAGGAATTCCAGCGTTTACTCTCCTGGCAGTGCACTGCTCTGTCACTTGGTGTCAGCTCAGGAGCCATCTCGTGCGCTGGTGACAATTTCATCTGTAATGCTTCACTTGGCAAGGAGTCTTGCTGGGCCACGCTGGCTCCCTTGTGTGTCACCTTGTCATCTTAGAGCACCACATCATCATGTAGCTCTCCAGTTCTTTTCCCCTGACTGCACCTGAAAGTGCCTTTCATCTGAAACATGACTTCTGCAGTACAAATGGTCATCTCAGTAAACAAAACGATCTGCATTTCCTGCAGCACCTATTTTGTTTCCTACTAATTTAAAAACTATTTTGTGACTTGACTGGGAGAAATATCCTGAGTAACACTCACTGGTGAAAGGTTTAAACAGTGTCTACTGGAAAACCATATTTTAAGTAAATTCACCAGTTCACATTTGACAGTGCTAAGGTAGTCTTGTTCAGTAACACACTGCAATAATAAGTGCAGTAATGCACTGCTTACAAAAAAAAAAAGCAGGTTCTCTAAAGTTTGGAAGCATCTCCAGGTTTCTGTGTAGAGCCTATGGAATGTGCTTCTGTACCCCTTGTATACAAAAGGGAAGGAGAACAGTGCAGACTAATCTGAGTTGTTCTTAATCCTAAATATGTCAATAAATATGTGATTTTTTTTCTTTTTTTATGTCAACAAGTAAAGATGCCAGTGCATAACTTGCAAGTAATACTTAATAGATGGTCATGATCTTTTAAATTGCTTGAGGCTGGAACTTCTTAGTATTCTTATATATGGATTAGTATCTAGGGAGAAAGAAGGCTCATTTGGTCAGGAAATGCATCTTCAGATAAAACCAAACTACACTTAACTTGGCTGCTTGAATGCCAGTAACATAAGAAACAAAAGACAACGATAATAAATAGATTATTTATGCACATAGTTTTGGTGAAAAAGGGAGAAAGTGACAGTCTTGGAATTGTTTTTCATTTGCAGGGTTTCTTTAGCTCAATGGAAAGTAAAATGAGATATGATTTTAAGAAAATCTCTGTGCTTACTTGTAAAAGATTTATTGAAGATGATCAGACAGAAAGTGCTCATCAAGATATGCAGTTTTTAGGAGAAATGTCCTAAACCATGATTGTATAATGAGGAGCAGTGAAGTAATTTTTTTTTCCTATTCCATATATAAATATAAATCCCAGGTACCAATAACCTCCTTTATCACACTGCCCTTCTCTGTCCTAGGTACAGGTTCTAGGAAAGCAATTTTTGTAATTTCCCAACTAAGAATTAGGATACAGTGAGGGGAGAGAACAGTGGCTTCTCTTCTCTCCTCTGCTGTAATCAGAAAGAAATCCCCGAGTGTTTTCCTCTCTCATATGTGAATCTATTGAGACACAGAAGATAATGAATGACACAATGATATTAGAATTTTTCAAGGATTAGTTAAAATCTCATGGAGATTCCTTGAGTTGACCACCAAATTCTCACACATTACAGCCTGATTGACCCAACAGACCATAATAACCTTGTTTATTACTCTGGATTGTTCCAATCAGAACTTAAAACCCCTGAATACTCTTTAGAGCCGATACAGATGTGATTTATTGAATGCCTAAACAGGGTTGCAGATTCACATGATAGGCTGTGTTAGAGCTAAAGCAGATATTATAGAAACATTATTTTTTAAGATTGGTAAATAATAATTTCCTCTATAATTGAATGACTGGCTATGGTACCGAAAAAGTCAATGTCCCCTGCATATAAAACTTGAAACAAAAGCTGGGGAAATGAAATGAGCTTTTCTTGACTTCTGTGGGCCTTCAGGTTCTTCCTTTTTGCTTTGAAACAATATACAGAACATTGTGGGTGCAGTTATTTCACAAAATAAACCGTGCACAAGCCATTGCCCACTCAGCCTTGGGCTCAGTTGGGTTTCTTAGGGAGTGACTGCTGTGATGAGCAGAGTTGTCCCTTTCCCAGAGTTCAGAGAGAAAACAGCCTTGTAGAGCTGTCCTCAAATACACCTGTAATGAGCCCTGAAGGAGGAAGAAAATATAAGCAGATATTCAATGGTTAGGTATGCCCATAACAGAGAACTAATTTTGTCAAATTGTACCATAGTTTCATTCCCTGCATTGCTGTGTACTTGACATTGAGAGGAGATAAAACATCATTTACTTGTTGCCTCAGGCAAATTCATCTAAGCGCCGTATCAAGTAAAAATTCAGTACAATATTGCTGTTCATGTGTTTAAAATGGGATGAAATATATTCACCCCTCAGAGTTCCTGTGTGACAGACAAAGTCAACTCAACATTTTCTGTGAAGCTGATGGTGCACTGCAAGTATCCATTTTAACAAGTGAGAATTATGACATGCAACATTTTCCCATACTGTTGAGGCTTTTCATTTAATATTTACCTGTATTCAGTGAATGGATTTTCCTTGATTGTGCCCAGGAGGGGGAAAATATTTACACACTAACTAAAGGTTACAAAAACTCAGGTTTTTGTAATTCTAGTCAAATTGATGTTTTCTTTAGACTGAAGTAACAAGGACAGGTATTGACAATAGATATTGGAAAGTAGGACTATGAAAAAGGCAGAAATATGAAGAGAAACAGCAGCACTGATCAAATGAGATCAGCTGCTTCTTTCAGTTTTAATCATGACTCAGAGCTAGATTCTAGGGAGTAATGGAAGATGTTGCTGTTCAGAATATTTGGTATGCCCAAGAAGACTCATGAAAACAGGGAGGCAGATAAACTGGTTTGGTTTGGGGAAATAAGCCCTCTGAAGCTCTGGAATTAGTGGGGGAGATGGAATATTGTGAACATTGGGGTAAATCTGAGAATAGAAATAATTTTATGCTTAGAAAATAGTTTTCTCATTACAGCTTTTTTCAAGGTTAGGACATGTTTCCCTGGTAATGTAAAATATGGTTGCAACCAAAAGGGTAATTTTCACTTTTTAAACTTCTGTTTAAGTGCTCAACCTCAATTTTCTTAATATCTTCACACAGAAAATGACAAAACAATGTAAGGTTGTACAGTCACCTTGAAATTGGCTGCCTCTAATATTCTTAGCTTCTCAACTTTCCTTTGGGCTTTACCACTCTGGGACAATTCATTTAGACCACCAAATACATTAGCCTGCTCTCTTCCTTCTTCTGCCACAGCAGTTTCCAGCCTAATTAAACAAAAGATTAAGGAGGGGATAGCTGTTCTAGTTGTTCTAAGGCCTGAATTGAGTAGCACCCAGTTTGAAGGCAGCAGCTGAAAAGATGAAGCAGATTTAACAAAGATGCAGAGAGTTAAAAGTGCTGTGCCTTTGCTCCTGACCAAGCTTGGCAGCTGACTGCTGATTGAACCTTGCAGTCCCTACCCCAGGAAGCTCTGAGCCAGGCTGGCATTAAGAAAAGCCTTCAAAGCAGCCAGAACTTCAGAGCTGTGCTTCACAAATGGGAAGTGCTGGTTTGTAATCCGATGATGAATCCATGGCAGAGATTCCAGATCAGCTTCAACACAGGAAGGCAACTTTGGCAGGCAAGGGATGCTCTCTCTGGCTGACCCCTGGGGACACGTGGCTGCTGCCATGCATCGAGGAGCCCAGAGAGCTTTTGTGCCTTGTGAGAAAGAGCCTTTGAAGGGAATTGGTCCACCTAGGTGTGGAGAGAGAGGGCTTACAGCTGGTCTGTGAGCCAGAGAGAGTTAATTGATAAGGTTTACTTCTGAAAGGAATTTTACCAAGGCCGTTGGTATGCAGACCAAGAAGAGAAGGAGAAGGAGATAAGCGAGAAGAAACCTGCAGCTGGGAAAGGTATTTTTAGAAGAGTTTTGTGAGAAACAGAGGTGGAGATGGTTATGTTGATCTATTGTAACCAATGAATGAAGTGTAAACTTTGTAGAGGGTATAAAAGGCAGCTGGCTGTTGTAATAAACAGGTGTCAGCCTTCTGAGATGTACACCCATCCTTTCGTGTGTCGCGCCCGCCCCTACAGCGACATTTAGGTATCGTTTAGGCAAGGAACACTAATGATAAACAGGAAATTAGAGTTCTCTCTCCTGCTTGCAGTGTGTTATTCTCTATGACTTAGTGAGGTGCAAGGAAACAATATAGAGACCAAGGTAAAGATGCATTTTTCTCTAGCTTACACTTTTTTTTGTTTGTTTGTTTTTAAATGGTGAAAAGACAAGTGAGGAGAATCAACTGATAAAAATTGAGGGACAAAAGTGATCAGTGGTATTTCCAGAGTAAGGGTAAGGGTGTCAGCAATGTCATGAAGTCATTGAAAAAAAATTTGCTGCCTTTTAACATCAGGGTGTGGGAAAATATGTAAATGTAGGACTCCAGAATATGATCAGAACCATTAGATTGATAATTCATTTTTTATTCACCAAAGAAAATTCATTTCTCTTTTGCAAGGGAAAGCAAGGCTTATTAGTATCGGAAAAACACTAGGGATTATTAAAGTAATGAGAAAAAAATCCTCCTTTTAATCAGAAAATCCTCGTTCTTCTAAGAAAAATCCTTAATGCTGCACACACCATAACACCTTATCTCTCTTATCTGCAGTGCTGGCTTAGATGGAACTTTTTGTGGTCATTGCCAGAAAAAGGACTTCCAACACATCTTCATCTTAAAATTAGTATGCCTCAGATCAATTTGCATGCAACCAGCACTGATTCACCCTGTCTCTCCCAATCCTGCCTGATTTTTGTGGCTAATTAGATCAACTTTCTGCTACTGCTTCTACTGCTCAGCTTACGGGTTATCTCTTTTAGTCTTTTAAATAATCAATTTTCTTCAAAAGGTGAACTGTGATTCCAGGGCCCAAAACTCAGGGATTGTTCATACCTTGTAGGAGTAGATTTAAACAAGTTTTCTCTGTGACCCATGTACCCTGAATAGAGCTCAAGTACAATGAGATCTAAATGAAAAAAGCAGAAGGGAAATAAACATACATTTGAAATGGAATATACTAATTTGATAACAGTAAATGTCATTTCTAAAGATGTACTTGCAGCAGCCTGAGGAAGATGTCTTTCAAGGGGAACTGGCTACTTTGTGTTTGGATTTTTTTTCAAAATTAGTGTTAATATTGACTTCAAAAGTATTTTTTATCCTCAGGATATTTTGCTATGAAAACAAATGTATATATTTCGAGGAAATGTGAGATAATATTGTATCTTGAAAACTGTTATCTCTAACAGCATAAAGCTCAGGGGGGTTATACCTAATCAGCTTTTAAATTTTGTTTGTAGATGTGGTTTGAGTAAGCTCTTTTTTTAATAGAATCAAACCTTAACAAATATGAAGGGAGAAAAAGTATTTTATTTTCTTGCATTTTAGTTTTGTGAGCCAGTTGTTGAAATGAATTTGTGATCTACAGCATTTGCTATGGTGGGAAATATTCAATGTGATATGCAAAACACGAAAGTATCATTATTTTTGAAGCAGTCTCAGTGCAGTTCTTAAAGAAGAACCACAGAGTCATAAAGATTTTCTTTACATCAAGGTCGCTACAGGTACACTGTGTGAAGGGAAACTTTAGAGAGTCTGTTGATGCTGGGAACCTACTAAGGATGTGGTCCAGGAAAGAGGGCAATGAGAAAAATTGATTTGAAGGCTAAAAAGCAATGAAAGAGAACAAGGATGTGAGGAGTAAAGGATTAAATAGAGAATGAATGTTTTACAGTTGACCTTACAATAAAAAATAGAACAGGAGAGGAGATGTATAGAAGATTGTGATGAAAGTGGGGTGAGAGAGACACTTTGTCAGGATAAAGCAGAAAAGCAAGAGTATTTTTGGAGCCTGGAGTATTTTTGGAGTCAGGACAGAAGGAAAATTATGATTTGGGCCCGTTGGATAAACAGCAGGTTATGAGGATTTTAGTTGGTTGGCTTTGAAATTTAAAGCTGGAAGAAAATTCCCGTGTTGCTCAGTTGTCAATCCTTGTATCTTAGGCAACAAATTAATGTCATCTCTTTTCTAATCTGTCTTCAGACGTGTTCAGCCATTGTATAAAAAAGAGACTGCTAAAATTTCATTTTTCTTGTAGTTTCAAATTGTGTAATATTCAAAGTAAATATATTCCTGGCAGGTACACCCATTTTGTAGCTAAGTTGAAATCAGTTGACGTGCCACAAATTATTCCAACTGAATGCCTGAGGAGGAAGTGAGCAAGGCAAACAAAAGGATATTGATGTGAAAAGTGGTAGTTTAACTGAAAGGGAAAAAATGAGAAGGGTATATTTATTTTTAATATCTGAAACCCAAGTTTTTAATTTACCTGTTTAATGTTCTTGGAGTTCTTTTGGCCTTATTTAATGTTTCAGGATTTCAGAAAGACAACTTTCAGAGCATTAGATCCTGAAAGAAGGAAGGTACTGTACTTAAATTTCTGATATAGAAATATTCTTCAAATGATTAGGAACAAAAAAGGAGTTGGAATTAGGGTTTTGGGGTTTTTTTATCTTTTGATAATAATAATAAATAGCTAATGCTGAAAAATACTAATTTCTTGATTAGTTTCTAGGTAGATCTGGTGCAGTAATGGAAAGATTTTTATTGGATTTTCCTGTATTGTAAATTCTTTACTTTTCCTCATGATTTTAAAATTCCAGGGTATTCCTAAGAAGCAAATGACATCTTAATAAACAAAGTGCATCTGTGACCCAGAAATGAGGATAGCAAAGAATCTCTAATAAAATCTTTCTTTAAATTATTAATTTTGCAATGAATATTTTACTAATAATTTCTTAATCTGTGAGTATTCAGTATATTACTCCTGGTTTCTATAAATATATTCATTAACTCATGAGGCAATTTGGAGAAAAATCAGTATAAAATACAGTATAAAATAAGATTATAATTTTCCTCAGCCATCAGTTACCTGTGATGCAAAACTGGGCAGCTGAATCAGGGGATATTCTTCATATAAGCTAAGTAAAGGGCTGATTACATTTTTAGGGGAAAGAAGAAGCACAGGCATTAAATTTAGCAGAGAATTTCCAGATTATGTTATTCGTTTGGATAACTGAAAATATTTAAGATAGGAAAGTATTTTCTGCTGCTAAAGAAGACAATATTTTTCGAGTAAATGCTCTCCTCCCACAGTGTTATGCAGATATGTCTATTGAAGATATAGGTAAAATTTTGTGCTACTTTCCACTAATGAAATCAAAAGTTTAAAAATATTCAGCAACCAATCTCTGCTGAGTAAGGTTAAAAGGTTTCTCACTGCTTTCCGTTGCCATATTTTTTATGCAATTGTCTGTGAGTGCTGTTTCACAGTCACTCAGATGCTGTTCCCTCTACAGTGGATAATGGTGGATAGTCCAGTTTTCTTTTAAGTTTTCAAGCCAGAGGCAGGAGCAAGGTTGGACTTGCAGGATGTCTTGCTGAAAGTAGAATATTTTGCATTGTCACAAGTATGCTCAAAACAGAGTGCCTTGCACAAAGCTGGGAATGGAAGAGAGGTTTCCAGCGGGCTTCTCTTAAAGAAAAGGAGATTTTTAGAGGTGAAATTTGAATAAATTTTTATATATTTGGGATTGAAATAAATAGTGTAAAGACAGACATCTGACCAGGAAACAGTGGCAAAATATCTTGGATTCCATCACAGTGCAGGATTCTTTTTCACTTTAAAGCAAACCTGTCTTCATCGTCATTCAATTTGCTGCTATTTTATTCATGAAAAATAGTAGTGTTTTATGATGAGTCTCAAGATTTCGCTGGCTGCACTATCTGTGTGTCAGCATAATCAGGCAGAATAGTTACTGAGTGTGCCTAAACAGATGGAACATTAAAATAATTGTGAGATTTAGTTGTACATGATTCTAGAAAAAAGGACTCAAATGGACATAAAACCAGATGTGATCATAGAATGTTTTATCTGGGACTGAACTTCTTTCTTGGACTGTTATCTCTGGAATCCTTTAGAGGGTTTTGAGTGATATATTCAGTACTTTAGCAGCTTAAAAATAGGTTAATTCCTTTTTTTTTCTGATAGACTGATTTTGTCAAAGGATGAATCTATCCCCAATTTCTAGTAGCGTTCTGTTCCATTCCAACGCTTGCCTTCTATGAGTTCTCTCAAAATATGTTCTATTTAAAAACTTAAAATCCTGCAGTTTTAGCTAAACTGTGGACACTGGTATTGGTACAAGTTCTCTGCAGCCTGTCTGACCACAGGTGGTTCATTTTTGTTCTCCTCTCTTGCTTGTGGTATCTGTGGCTATCACACAGCTGTGTGATCTGAAGCACTGAAGAGCTTGGAAGAGGTAGAGAGAAAAATTCAGCAACCTTTCCTGTTCTTACAAATCACCAGCTGTATAAACACGTAATCATTTCTGCAAGTAGGACAACCTGAAAACAAAGATTAAAATCTGGGTTTGAAGAAGCAGAGGTTCACTAGAAAAAAAAATAAGCTCAAAATAATGTATCTTTATCCACTCCTTTTTTTAAAATGTTTGGGGGCTTTTTGTTTGTTTGTTTTTGTGGTTAGTATTGGAATCATCTGGAAAAGACTCACTGTTGTTGAAAATGTGGATTGTCAAAAATTTTATGTGCTGCTCAATTAATGATTCAAAGCTAAGCAACAGTAAGTGCACCCTCTGGATAGCCAATGATTATGATCTTTTCTGAGTTCTCTTACATGCTTCCCAGAGTGTATTTTTCTCATTTATGCACCTTTGTCAGTCAGTGTTAAAGCTGGCCAGTCATGTGGTATTTTAGGATTTCATTTTGGTGAGGAAGGTTATAGATAATGCTGCTTGCTTGCAGCAAATTTGTGAGGCTGTGTCTCTTCCATGCACTGTTAACATTTCAGTTTGTGACACTCTAGGTTTTTCTAAAGTATTCCAAAAAGTATTGAAAAATTGAGAAAATAACTGGACAATGTATGAATGTCTTGTTGAAAGTTGTGGAAATGAGCCATGAGGATTCTGGTGCTGGCTTATGATGCACTGTGTTGTTTTCACTGAGTCCAGTTGCAGTGATCTCTCTCTGATTCTCCAGGAGGAAGGGAGAGCTTGTAAATGAGTGAGCACAGCAGGCAGAGCATGATGAATTCTGGCAGATTTTCCTTGGCTGGTGGCAGGTTAAAATTGGTCTCTCAGCAATGAGAAACAATGCAAGCAGGGTGAGTGCCACCCTGAGCAGGTGGGGAAGGCATAAAGCACAGGTGGAGGAGGAAAAGGTGGCATCTTTACCAGTGGCAATGTCTTTCTGCACTTTATGTGTAACAGCATAAAACAGATGTGGAGGATGAGGTCCATGACTTCTGGATGCTGCATCCATGGTTTTAACATTCACAATATAAAGTTCCCTAGAAAATCAACCAGAGTGTGCAGAGAAATTGAGTTGGTTGGAACCACAGGCAGAAATTAGTGTGAGGACTTAGGTTCAAGGATTGTCCCAGAGTCAGTTCACATTTAAAGACTTCCTAAAAATGGGTTTCTGAAAGCAGGGGTTTTATTTTATTTATTTTGTGTGGAGAATTTTGTTCTGAGCTGACCTGAGTAAGCCACCCACAGAATTATTTGGGGAGTCTCTTTTAACTTTCCCTGACTTTTCTTTGAGGACTATTTGTGATGTGTTTGTGAGGCATTTTGGCTGCTATGTAGACGTGAAGAATTCTCATATTCAGACCATTATTGCACATTACTTGCACAGGTGGGATTCTGTTGGTCTATGCTGGTTACTTGTTTGTGTTTTAAATGAAAACTTTTTTCAATCTCTACAATGCTTTTTTACTGGTGTAGTGGATCAGTCTCATAATTCAGGGATTTATGTACCTGAGGATGGAACAGAAATTAACAGAGAGAAAAGTCTTACACTTTGTGTCATTTTAGCTGGTAGGAAAGCAGCTTGCTCTGTCATTTCAGACCATTAATTAATTCAGATGCTACCTCCTTAGGCACTCAGATGGTTGTTTGGATCTGAAAGACTGTGAAAAAATAAAGGACTTCGTCTGCCTACCAACTGTAATTTGCTTAGTCTCAACTAAGCCAAATTTGTGAAACATTTGAGCTCACTTTTTATTGTATGGAAAGAATCACACATGGAATGATGGATTATCACAGTTTAAAAAAGTAATTCCTTAGCCACCAATCCTTTTACTAAGTGAATACCCTGAATTTGAAACATCAAAGAGTATCTAATAATTGCAGCTACTGTTATAATCTACAAGTCAATAGTTTTCAAGAAGTCATTAGTTTTCAGCAGTAACTAATGCCTGAAATTGGTAAATATTTATTTCACCTCCTGTATCTGTAAACATCATTAAAAAATATGTAAGACCATGCAACATTGAGGATGTTGTTGGATGAGAGCCTCTCATTATGTGCTAGGCTGTATATATGTGTACACATATTCTGAAGCATGCCAGACCACAGTGAAAATTCAAGTTTACTTTATGAAAGCCTGAAATGCCCTAGCATTTTAGAGGTTGAAATAGAATTAAATATTATCAGATGTGATCCCCTTTGTTCTGACAGCAAAAATTGAGATTGTTGGTTAACTGGATGAAACAGATGCTGATTGAGAGTGTCAGCCTTATGTGAGATTTAAATTATTTAAATTTAAATTATTTTTGCGGCTTGTGTAGTTGGCTTTGCAGGTCTCTGAGGAGATTAGCTAAATCAAAGCCAGACTGAACGAAGTCTCTGGAAATATTCTTGTATTTCTGCCATCCCAGACTTCTCTAATAGATACTTTTACAGGCAAGCTTTTTTCCCTCTCTGAAGAGAGAGGCATTGTCCAAACCTGTGTGGATATCCTTGCTTTTCCAATTAAAACTGGCTGGTTTTATGCTTGCCCCAAACCATTTGACAGCCAGCCTGAGACATCCTGCTTTGAATGATTTTTATACTAGTTCCCCTTTGCCTTTAATGTGAAAAGACCTGTCAAAGTCTTTCAAAATAGCAAATGCCCTTAGAATCACAGATAAAGATTTCTCTCCACCTGATGGCATGTGTTGTACAGGCTTGAGCTTGTGAGTGAGGAGATTGTGCTATGAATTACTGAGAACAGGCATCAGGGGCAGGGAGAGAGGCTGTCAGCAGACAGGACAGAAGCTTGTTCTGTGGCAGACAAGGAGGGATGTGATTTGGTGTGGATGTGTACAGACACACATACATTATATATATGAATGACTACAAGATCTCCATTGTTTTGTTTCCATGCTCCTGTGTTCCTCCTTTCCCTCTCAGGAACCTCTCCTCCTGGCGACATGGCCTTACATAAGTTCAGGATTGAAAACTATCCCAGCCAAGGATCATCACATCCACTATACAGCTGTACTCAGGGATGACCTCACCCTTTAGATTTTTATTTATATTCGTAGTTACACATGTAATTCCTTTGTCAAATCTGTACTTAACGGGTCTGATTCTCAATTGTTTTGATTAACAAATCAAATCTCTGTCAGTGATGATGTCATTGTCTGTATTGCACCTTGCACCTAATAACTAATAATCCTAACTAGTAGCTAAATATTTGAAATGAATGGACACATAGCCTTTGATTTTGTTTTCTTTTCCTTTTTCTCACCATTTGTATGTAGCTTTCCTGTGAAGCAGATCATTCTTACCTTTGAACACACCTTCAACTCCTTTATTCTTATCAGACTTAAATCTTCTGTGCTCACATTTCTGCAGACACAGAAATCCAAATACAGGCAAAAGAAATCAAGCTTGGTATGTTGAAGATGCACTAGATTTGGATGCAAATGGTGGCATTCTGATTATGTGAAAACTGCCAATACATTTTAGCAGTGATTTCTCTCATATATCTGAGCTGCATTCTCTTCTTTTTTTTTTTTTTTTTTTTTCCTTGGTGTTGTGTTTATACTGGAGAAAACTGCTGTGATATTGAGGAGAAGAGGTTTCTCAGGATGCAAAGGCCTGTTGATGGAGGTAACATGAGATAGGACTTCACTCCTGAATATATCTTAGTAAAATTACTCCAATGGTTTAAGTAGCCTGATTTAAATGAAATGTGAACCATTTGAAATTTGAAATTACATGAAGTAATTAATGGATTCGGTTGGTTGCACACTTAGTGAACAGTAGAGTAAATTTGATTTGCTGATTCCTGTTGGATGTCTTGGAATGATCTGTGGGGTAAAGACAAACTGAAACACTAACAGGTGGTCTAGAGCATGTCTTAAATTAATGAAATAAGCAGAATTTAGTAAATGGAAAAGTTCTGCTATTTGATAAAACTGACAGTTATTGGAATCACATAGTAAAGCCATTCAGTTGGAAAAAAAATCAAATAGTCCACAGTTGCCTCCAGCATTTTTTGCACTGAATTGAAATGGTTCCTCAGAAAATTGTAAAATATATTAATGCATAGAAATGACCACACACAGAAACTGTTTTCCTTGGCATGCTGTTTATCACCTGAGGAAAAAAAAAGAAAATAATGAGTTTGGTGAACTAAGTGGCATCTATATTTTAAATATTGCTGGTTTTGTAACTTTTTTTCCATTTGCCATGTTCCTTTTTCACTTAAGAGAAAACACATATGAATACTAATTAGGGGGCCAGTGAATATTAGATGTATACTATTATTTTCCTTTTAAATCATCTTCATAGTTTTTTCTTTCAGATATGATACTTTCTCAGAGTGGCTTCTATTGTTCATTATCACAAAATAAATATTTTTTGACAGTACCTGGCTTAAAAGCATGTATTGTCTTAATGAGCCTCATAAGCCTTCTTCATTTTATTAGAAGGTATTTTATCCTCTGATGGATACTTGAATGATCTTAAACAAAGCAAAACAAAAAAAAAACCCAAACCAACAATAATAAAAATAAGCAAACAAACAAGATCCCAAATCTATATGGAAAACTTATAAGAAATCCAGAAGTGACAAAGGAAGGGCAACACATTTGGATGAGATTAATTAACTTCACAGACACAGGGTGGGGAAGAACAGCCTGGATAATTCTGTGGGGGTTTAGACTCCTTTCAGTAAGAAAAGCCTGAAACATCATAGCATCTATCATAATGAAAAGGAGGATAACAGTTTTCATTATAGTGTGATAGCTAAATTTTGTGTTAATGCTTTCCTTACAAAACCTTTTTTTTAGAGATTTATTCAGCCATGAAAATGTCTTCTACGTGCCCTCAGCCTAGTAGTACCTCAATTAGAAATACTAAAAATATCTGTTTAGCAGCACTGGATGTTACTTTTTTCTATAAAGCAACAACAATAATCAGAAGCTCCATTGTAGTACGGACTCAGTGATGTCCCAACATCATTATGTTAAGAGGTTTAATAGTCTGTGAAATAATATTCTGCTTGGAAAAATGGGGTTTATAGAATGCATTTCTGTGCATTCCCATAGACAAGTGGATTTTTTGGTGCACCCTGGCCCCTGTATGAGACTCTTACAGTATGACAGTGGGAAGGAAGCTGCTGACAGAGACACTGAGGTGCAAAAATGAAAATTGCTGGGGGTCTTGTTCTCTTTAACCTGGACGTGGGTAGGAAAATGGAAGAATACCAACACAGGTTGGAAAGGGCCTAAAACTGCTCTGAGCATTTGGGCCTTCCAATTTTGGTAGTTATGAACTTTGATTTTCTTGCTCTGGTTTGTGATATATGCTTAAGATGCACAGATCGTGTTCTGGTGGCTTCACCCCATGCCTCCCTCAGGAATAAAAGGGGAAAGGGCAATTATTGAGGACATTCCTCCCTGAACATGAAGGGTGATCAGTGCCTGTCCCCATTCTAATGTCCCTGTGAGACAGGGGAGGAGCAGGCAGGGTTGGGGTTGTGCTGACCAATAATCACTTTCTAATGTGAAATAAAATATTAGCATTGATTAACATTCTGATCAGCAGTAAAAAATTGAATTTGAAATAAAGAGGGCTGTTCTTACCTGATGTAGCAGTTATTGCTTGTTTTTAAACAGTGGGATTAGAAAGTTGCAAGTTTTTCTTTAAGAAACAGAAAAAATTAGTGGTGTTGATTCAGAAAATATATCTTGTAGTTGCTGCTTGGCATTTCTCATTGTACCATTGGTTCTGGAAATCTTTAAAGTTAACTCAGCTTTTTCAATTAATTTTTTAAGATATATTTCTATGAAGTATTGAGAGCACAATTTAAGAGACTGAAATCCCAGGACATATTCATGTATTTTTGCCTCGCACAGGACACAGTCTAATATTAAAGTGGCAATTAATGTGGGATTTTAATATTCATTTTCAGCCTGCTGCATTAAACTATGAAAGTACACCTCTTTTGGTTTTGTTTTGTTTAAAAGGGTGATTTTTTAAAAGCACAATCAGGCTTCCTGCCTACCTTCAATTACCTTTTCTAACCTGAAAATGGAGCTTGAAGATGAACCAAAGGTTTTTTTTAGAGGAAGCAAATGGTCTGAGATGATAGATACAGCTACACCTTTTACAGTGGAGTTTCACAATTCCCAAAATCTTATCTTCACAATACAGGGAAATTAAAATGAATTGGCAGAGTTTGAATAACAAATCCTCAGTATTTTCATCAACTTGCAAAACAAATTTACAAAAAATACTAGATATGTCACAAAAGCCTATTTTGAACAGTGCACAGGAATATTAATTCATACATTTAAATTTAGTCCTACAGATTTTTTTACGTCAAAGATCATATCTAATACTTTGCATGGCTGCAGACCATTCTGGGCAACTAGAGAATGTTTTAAGCTGTTATGGGCAGTGTACAATATCTTATTGTGACAAAATAATTAAATTCTATTGTAAAAATAAAAAATAGACAGGAAAGGTGAGTGGTCCTAGTGATAAGATTAAACTGACAAAGTAAGAAATGTTATAATTAAAATAGATGGTTTAAGAATTGTTTGTAAGCAAAATAATGCAGTGTTATCCTGTAAAGCACACAATGTATCCTACAAAAACCTAGGAATACTCCCTGGAAGAAAGCAATGTTTCTTGAATGATAATCCAGGAAATCATTTAAGATTTAGGATGCTTTGGGCTAAGGTGTGAAGGTATTACAGTTGTAGGTATTTCCTATTGCAATTTTTCTGTATTTTTTCCACAGACAGAAAGCCAGGTTTGAATAAGGCTGTTGGAATACATTAAAGCAGCATTAAAAGTCACCACGAAGAACTACATAAGCATAGCTTGATTTTCTGTTGCATATATGAGTAGAAGCTTGGATGTTCATCATGTCTGAACCTCAAGTTCCTCACTGGAGTGTGTGTAGGTGTTTGTAGTGTCCAGTGCCTAAGTTCCCAGGCAGTTTGGCAGGGGCAGGTGGGGCTGTGGGGCAGTCTGAGCAGAGAGTGGAGCCTTGCTGTCCTGCTGGGGTCCCTGCTTTGTCACAGCCCCTCAGGCTGAAGCTGCACTGGCTGCTTGCTGGGGTGTGATGGGGTCTTTTCAGTTTGTTATCACACCCTGGGTTACTGTCCCTCCCCAGTGAGACTGAGGGTCTGTGTTAGAGCCCTGCAGCTTGAGAGGTCTCAGCCATGAATTGTCCATCTTTGCAGGACAGCAGCAAAAGCAAAATGTTCTAAAACTGGCTTTGAAGCAAACAGGAGCCTGATGTGGAGCTGCTGTTCTCATGCTACATCAGCCCTGGAGACAATGTACAGTTCAGGGCAGAATCAACTCTTCTTCAGGACAAACTCCCAAGCTTTTCCTTTCATTGGGTGCTTTTGTTTTGTTTGTTTTGGTTTGTTGTTTTGTTTTTGGTTGGTTTTTTGGCTCTTTGTTCTTTGTTGTTGTTGTTGTTGTTTTGGTTGTTTTGTTTGGTTTTTTGGTTTTTTTGGTAGTTATTGCCAATGCTGCTGTAGTGCAGTACTTATCTCCTTAACACAGGTTCCTCAGTCTGTTTTGGTAGTTAAGTTCATCTTATTTTTTTAATAGCAAATTTATGTATGCCCACTGAGATGCAGTTCTCCCCAGAGAATTCTAATAAACTCTTACTCTCACAAATAACAGTATTATTTTTCTCTTTGCTTATGCCAATAAACCTTATCTTATTTTTTCACTGCGGGAAAAAATCTGTATCAATTTTTCCTATCTTTTCCCTCAGAAGCTCTTTTCATGCTGATTAAGACCTTGAGATTTTAAACTGTGATGCATTTTTTCGTGATGAAGAAGTGTATATTCCATGCTGATCACCTTCTTTCTTCTCTGGCCCTTATCAGTGTCTGTGGGCTGTTCCCATGAGACAGGCAGGATTTACACTGATTAGAAAAGCTGATGCTCTTGAAAATAAATGAAGAAAAATTTCAATCACATCTATGCTGAAGACATTCTCTGTTTATCTCTATTAAAAAACCGAAAATAAAAAAAAAGTTTAAGCTACAAGCTTTTTTCCCAGGATAGAATAAACCAACTTAAAACTGTATTAGTAGCCATGCAAATCTGAATGTTTCTTCAGAATGGTGAACTAATATTAATATTTAATAGAATAATATTTAATATTATTATTAAATAGAATGTACTATTAATATAAAAATAATGTAGAATTAATATATAATATTTAATATTAAATAGAATGCACAACAAATTCTGTGGAGAAAAGTAATTCATACATTTCCCTGACCAACCAAGAGACTGTTTGGTCATCACACTTGAGGGGAGCAGTTCCAAGGTTATCCATTCCTTGTCCTTGGCACCATTTTTCCCCCTGTGTGGTTTTACCTCACTCCCATCTCTGCTCCACAGTGACCCTGTAATGATGAAGCTCCATGTTGAGGATGATGCTGTGAGCAATTGTGAGCCAGGGTTCATTCGTGTAGCCCTTTGAACATATGGAGCTTTTTTTGCTTCATGATGACTCTCCAGGCTGGTCTCGGTGCAGTTCTCAGGGGAGAGGTGTCTGCAGCCTGGAAATAGCAATGATAGGGCTTAATAAGCCATAACAATAAACAAGGTGTTCTTCTTCAGCAAGAAGACCTTATTTGAGACGGGTGATGTGTTGATCAGTTCATTGGAACTCAGATGCAATCATATGATCATGCTTGATTTGTCCTTTAACTAGATTTTTCAGTTTCCATTTGGGTTTTTCTCACGCCATTGAAGTAACTTTCAGCTTAACCTTTTAATTGGCAGCTGCTCTGCATTTTCAGGACTTAAAAACTTTAAATTACATAGTGTATGAAACTTTAAGACTCTTGTTTTCATGTCATGTGTGAAAGTTGTCTCTTAAAAGTGTATCTTTCCTTGAAATGAAATTGGTTATAGATATACTCCCCCCCCTACATACACCAACACTAAAATGCACCATAAATTATTTATATGATCATTGTTCAATGCCTTTAACACATTGATGGAGGAAAAAAGCACAGGCACAATATTTTAAAGGTTTTGTGCATATACTTCTCCCCATTTCAGTGGTGTGATTCAGTACAGTCTCCACAAATAGTTGCTGGATGTGTACAATGCTTTGTGCATCACTCTGTGTGTGTGTTCAGAAGTACATTTCAGTATTAGTCTGTGACAGATGTCCTCTACAAACAAAAACAGTTTTCTAATTTTAAACACCATCTCAAATTAATCTGTGAAATATTTTTTATTATTGCTATTACTGTTTAGCACTCTCAATTTAATTGTTCTGTAGTTCCCCTATTTCAAAAACTGAAATTACTCATACCTTTACATAAATGTTCTTATTAAAATCAGTGGGGCTTTGAAGATCAAGCTTTTAATTACTAATGTGTAGAGTAATCAGGTGTGTGATTAAATGTTTGGAAGATAAAATATTGCAATGTACAAAGCTTGTCTTGAAATGAGCTGAAGGTATGAGTTTTCCAAATAATAGCCATAATTTTTAAATAATTTCTTTCATCCCCAAAAGCAGAATTCTTCCCTAAAAGCATTGTCTAGAATCGTGTAGAGTTTTGGTGTTAGGTATTTGCTTTTAAGCAATGCTTTGAAAGTTTTTCCCCTTAGAGTGAAACTGGAATAAAACCCAGTCTTTGTACTGATCAGAAAACCACTGAGGAAGTCTTCATAATTTTGTACTTTCAGTCTGAAATGCACTCTAAACCCAGCAGGATGGCATCTGTTTCCAGCCAAATTTTCAGAGACGTGCAGTGTCACCTGAAGCTGGCACCTAAAAGCAAGTTTATTCTTTGAAGGGACTGTAGAAAAGTTACTCTCTTAAGCGATGTGTTTGAAACTTCTCTGTGAAGTATTGGAGATCAATTGAACTGCAGTTTCCATCTTTTATGGCTGCACACCTTTGAAAAGGGGAAAAAACCCCTTCTTTGAGAGGGAAAGGAAGGAAAAGTACAGTCACACGTTTAAATTTAGAGCCTTTAAAACCATCCCTGTGAGAATTTGCAGGGCTCTGTCCCTACCCCACCTTCTGGATGTTTTATTTAGTGACTGGCTGATGTGAAATACATTTGAAAAACTGCTGCCAAAGGAACCAAATCACAGTGTCCTCTTCCAAAGGGGGGAGCTCAACCTACTGATGCAAAAGAGTCATGAGAGTTCATCCTTACCTATGCTGTTGAAGCCGACAGGAAATGGAGAATATTTAGGATATATTCAGTCTTATCCTTGGAGATGTGTGTTTTTCTACACTTCTACATTGGGGTAGATGCATGAATTAAAGGTACTCTGAGTCTTATTTATTTTATACAGCAGATGTGTGAAGAAACAGCTTCTGCCTTTTTTTTTTAACCTTTCCTTCTTATCCCTACACTGTGTAATTCTGAGAAAGATTTGAGCACAAGAAAATGTTTGAGGAATTAAGTAGTTCTAGAGCAGTTCCCTTTGATAGGTTAATAGAATCTTGACTGGCCTTAAGCAATGAGTTATTTGCCCATGTCGACATTTAAAGATTTGCAAAAAATACTGAGAAGAAGAATTGCAGGTGCCAGCAGATATTTAAGACACATTTCTCAACTAACTAATTTAGGTATCTCTTATGGCTTAAACAGGAACTTGCAATTTTGTATTTAAGAGTTTAGATTCCCTTTTTAAGTGCTAAAATCCCATTATTGCTTTTAGTAGAATATCTAGATAAGGGTTTCTATAATGTTGAGTTCTCACATTTATGCATTAACAGTAAAAGTAGTAAAGCAGTAATGACTGCATCCCATTCTACTGGTTGGATGATTTGTCCTTGAGCTGGAAACTACTGATTTCTTGCTCTAGTAGAAAAAATAATTTGCTTCATTTTTATGGTCCTTTTATTTTTTTTCACCAAATTGTGTTCCATTTGTGGAAGCAGAAATCTTGATAATACAGAAATTTATATTCAGTATGTATGATTTAAAATCCAGGGAGGGGGTTTTTCATTTGACTTCTGCTGATTACTTTTGATCTGGTGCCACTCTTAGAAAACACTAACATTAATCAGGATTACATATTGGCAGCACTGAATTTGATAGGATTAGACTGGTAATCCTAAAACATAAACTGCCTGTTAGGGGATACAGTGTAATGTACAAATTCTCAGCTGAGGGTGACTGTATCAGGCTAACTGCAGCAGCACAGAGCACAGCAATATAAATTAGCTCATAATGAGTTTCATGTTGCCCTGACCAGTTTATTGTCAGTGCCTGAAATAAATAATTGAAAATCTGCTCTCAGTTAAAGCTTCTCTGTGGTTTGCCTCAGTCCCACTGATAATATCTAGCACAGACTAACTTGAATTTCTTGAAAAATGCATTTTAAAATACTCTCCCCCAAAATGCTTTGAGTGTGCAGTGTTTAATTCTGGGCCATCTCTGGGAGCTTTGAGGCTCAACAGTGTCATTTCTGTAGCTGGCACATAAATGGCTTTGGCAACTAGTTGTAGTTAGAATATCCTGACTTCCTCTTTTGCTCTCTCCACACCTAAACTTCTTTAAGTCATTATAACTATGAAACAGTTCCTTTAATTCTTTTTACTATTTGTTTCACTTGATATATGTAATACTTAATATATGATTTTTTTATTCCTATGATGCCATTTTTGGGAGGACAAAACAATTACAAAAAATGCATTTCTTGAACTGAATTATTTACACCATTTGTTCTGTTTCTTACCCCCTCTTTTAGTTTTGGCCCCTCATGGTTACTCAGTCCCAGTGACAAAAAAAAATGCTGCCTTGATAGCAAGGAGAAAGCATGTTCTCTGTTGCCACCACTGAAAAGTAATTACACAGCTAAATCAGTGGAGATGAAAACTACAATGAGAACAATTCTGAACAATAAGTAGGACATTACCTATTTGGAACATTAATTATGTGGAAATGCCAGGTTTTGGCCCGGTGAGGTACTCCCAGGCTGTGATTGCAGTTTGATTTATAGCAGTGTAAATCAGGAGGAGCTGTGATGCCGGAGTCAGTGGCGTTGCAGGAGTACAAAACAAATGGAACTCGCATATGCACTGTGGATTATTCCCTGTTTTACCATTAGTCAAACACAACCATGAGTCACACCAATAAAGCCAGAATTCTCTGCAGCTGAGTCCTGCAGCACTGCAGAAAGCAGCACTGGCTGCCACAGCTGCAGTTTCTATTGTGTCATGATGCTGAGTGTGAGAGTTAAAGTGCACCCAAATTTCAGCTATCAGCAAGGTAAGACCAAGAGTAAAGATGTAAAATTGAAGATGCCAGAAAAGAATAATTTTAAAAGGAAACCACATTAGATATGGAGGAATAAACACTAAGGTGTTAAAATATGTGTTTGAAAAGGCAGTTGTTTAGAGCTTATGGGCTTTTAAGCTTTAAGGGCCCACAATGAGAGCCAAGCACAGAAAATTGTGAGGGGGCAATGATTTAAATTCTGTTCCCATGAGTACGGGTACCAGGCTTAGTAACATCACCTACAGGAGAAGAGTAAAGGATAAAAGTAACAAATGCACATACATATCAGTTACACAGAAAAATAGTTATCTGAAACCTAGGGAATTTTCCTTTTGTTTTTCTTGATAATTACTGGATTTCAGCCTGTAGCTTCTGGAGCTAAACCCCCTGAAACAGCACTTTTCCTCACCTTTCTCACCCTGACCAATGTCAGAGTTTCTTATCTTGGCAGGTATTTCTGTATTGTGCAGGTTATTATGTGTACAGGTGTACAAGGGATTCCAGCTTGAGCCACGTTAAGTGATTACGAGCTCTCTCTGAATTCAGATGTCTGTACCCCCCTCTCTGGCTTTGGAACTGGAAATACTTTGTTTTTGGCAATGACAGGCATTTGAAGTTCCTGTTTGATTTAAGTGTTTTTTTAGGTGGAGAAGCTTCTCTTGGTTCACCTGTGTGGATTCACTGGGTACACAAACTGTACATAACTGTGCATTGTCACCACCACCAAAATAAAAAATATGTGGGCAATAAAACACTAAGAAACTATGATACGCTTTTTTTAAAGTACATACAACTGTATTTTTGTGCTTAAGCATAACTTTGTTCTCATTAAAATCAGCAGCAATATTGAACTAACAATCAGCTTTCATTGCATGCAGTATGTGCACATGCATGCTCAGTTATAAAGACCATAAGCCTCAGTGGCTGTTTTTACCACAATTTATGACCTGAAGCGTTGACATCAATTGACTGTTGAGGGCTCTGTTGGATAACATTCCCTGTCTCAGTATAGTTAAAGTTTAATGCTTTACTGGATCAAATGCAGCAAGAGTTGTTTCATCAGCTGTGTAGAAGCAGACAATTAATTTCTGTTCTAGATCTCTCTGGTGTTTTTTCCCTAAGGTTATTTCCAATATCATTTTATATAAACAACTTACAGACTTGGTCTTTCACACTTTCTGCTTGCATTTGTTGAAGAGGTGGAAACGTTGGTGCAAACCTCAGGATTGGAATTCAGTTTTAGAAATTGTTCAAACACATTATGCTACAACTGCAATTAAAGGAATAACCTGGGGTTCCATTAAATGCAACAAAGCTGTTCATTTAACCTCAGCCTACCAGCAAAACTTCTCTTTAGGCTGAACCAATTCCCAGCAGGGCTTATGCTGTAATTTATGAAGAGTGTCCTTTTGAAACAGGAGTAAAATTTTTGTGTTCATTCAGTCATGTCCAGTCAGGACTTGAAAAGCTTAAACTAATGAAATTCATGTTATCAATTTAAAAGCAGAAAAATCGAATAAAAATGGAAAAATGCAATAATCTGCAGACAGAACTGATTCTCCTAGTATTTATCTTTAGCAATATGAACAGGCAAAAAGAGCCTACCTGTATTAAGGTTTCCTTTAATTTCTTATCCTCCTGTATCTATCAGACTCATTTAAGGAAGAAAGTTAACTAATTCATCTCATAAAATGCCATAGAAGCATGAATAGTCATAGCACTTGACCACAGAAATTGCAGAGGCTCTTCCAATTCATCATCTTCATTAACAATATTGTATGAGATATGCAGTAATCAGGAAACAGTGAAAGTATATCTAATGTGCCTGTCTTTGAATATTCTCCATTTATCGTTGTTTTCAAAAAGTTGGAGCAATATGGGTTTCATCTGAAGTTAGTATTTTCATCTAAAAGCTAGTATTAAAATTCTGATTAATCTGTCATGGAGAGAAGGGAGGCAGAATAAAAGGTGTTACAAAAGTGCTGGAATCTGAAGCTGCTTGGGCTTCTAAGGTAATTTTTATAACTGTAGTCATTCCCCTTATACATTGTCTTTTACACATGTGAAATAATTTTTAGATATTTTTCCTTCTTTTCATGTAACATTGATCTCTATGAATGTTTTGTGTATCTTCTCAATGGTGAGAATTACCAATAATTTTAGATACCACCATTTAATTCAAAATTTTATCACGCTCAATTTCATTTGTCATTGCACTTATAAAATGATTTGTTTTTCTACTTCAGATAATAGCCTAGAATATTTGATTTTTATTGGAAGGTTACAGTATTTGATGATTGTTTTAATGGAGGCTTTGAAAGTCATCTTTAACATGCTTGTGGATTTACCCAGTAAGTAACTTGTAAACAGTGAGGATTTTCTTTCTGATGTTTGGAATGGTTCCAGAACAAATCAGTGCCGTTTATGAGTCAGAAATTTTTATTTTAACTGAAGGGCCTGTAAAGATTTCTTGTATATGAAAATGGAGCCCAATTCTCTAGTTGCTATATGAACAATTTAGAAAATCCTCACCACCTGAAATAACTGTGAATTTGTCCTTAAGATGTGCAGTGGAAACTCATCTGTGCAGTAGAAAATGATAATATTTGCACAATCCTCAAGATACAGCTTCCCTTGGCAGGCCTTGTCATGAAAGCAATGAAGAAAGAAACAAGCATAAAAATAAAATTCCATTCAACATGACTTTTTAAAAAGAAAACTGTAAGATGGAAACTACAGCTGCAAATCCTTGTTGCCTGCTAGCATGGTCCTGATTCTCTAAACCTCTAAATTCTCAATCTGTAGCAAATATCAGATTGCCAAGCAAACTTTCTTCTGGCCTTTCATTCTTTTGGTGTGTCTGAACCTGTGAAGACTGTGAAATTCTAGGGGGAATTCTCCCAGTTTAAAAACTTGTTTATTTTGAGGAGACTTTTGCAAAGTCTCTCGTGCCCTCTCATTCAGTGGAATGGAGTCAGTTTCTCTGTGCTGTGCTGTAATGCTGCTGCTGCTCCAAGTCATACATTACGGCTTTTCTTTCTGTTTATGTTTTGATCTTTGCCAATGAACTGAGAGTTTAGTCTCTGTAAGAACTAAGTGGGATTTTGGCCTGTTTACAAGAATGCAATAAAGAAAGTCTGACAAGATGCATTTTCCACTTTCCCATCTTCTTTATAAGTGGATCAAGAGAAATTTAAACGGCAATGAGACAAAAAAATGCCTGGAGTTTTCCATGTGACATGAACAGAAGCCAAACTGTTTTCAGGTTTATAAGAGATGCTGGGCAACCAGGAACTGAACTGTAGGCATTGAGCATCATTAGGAACTGATCTCTTCAGATGTAAACACTTATGTAAATTCTTATTTATTGCAGCAACAGTGTTGGTCAAGTTCTTCACCTGGCACTTTGATTGCAGGTTGACACAAGCTGGTGTGGTAGAGAAAGGTAGAAACACTCTAATAAACCACTTATGCAGAGACACAGCTCCCAGAGATGTAATTTATTTGAGAAGTCCTATAGGAAAAAACAGAAGGCAATTTTTAGTGTTTAGCTGTCCTATTTTTGTGCCAGCTCTCCCTATTTCACAGACAAGGAGTTCCAGCCAGCCAGATCCTGGTGTGTCTGGCCAGGAAAAGCTTCCACAGGAGGAGATTCACCTGCATCAGCAGAGGAAGCAGGACCTTTGGGCAGCTGCACAGAGTCTCTGTGCTTTGTACAAAGAATCTGGTTGGAGACTCTCCCTGAAGCTCTCTCTTTTCCTTGTGGGTGCTGGTGTTTTGTTTTTCATTCAGTAAGACTTTTTTGGAGCGTGTCTTCACTGGATATAGAGTTTCTATGAGGATGCAGGTGCTTGCGTTTAAAATACTGGTGCTAGTTGCTATTGGGAAGATACTGGGGTGATCATTTTGGAACAGGAATGTGATTTGGTTGTGATTTCTATGTCTGCAGGGCTTTAAACAGAAAATTGGACATCATACATAATTTTTAATTCCTGGTTTTGGCAAAGGTGACAATAGGAGGTAAAAGTGTATAAATGTACACTTATGTACAAATGCACCCTTATGTACAAATGCTGAGCCTTTGAGGTCCAGTTTTGTAGAGAACAGCAGTGCATTTTGGCCTTTGCCTGTTCACGTTTAGATCCCATGAACTTACCTAAATTTGGAGGCAAATTTTAACTGTGAATTGTTTTTTACTTGTTGATGTTTCAGTTATTCATTTTCTCCTTCTGAGCTTTCTTTCACATGGGGTTTGCATGAGAAAGCATTTTCAAGTAGTCATGTTTTTAAATCGTTTCACTTCCTACAGCGTGGGATGCTGTGGGTCTTTGTTTCCATAATCTTGAAAATCCTGCATGCTTTGATCCTTCCATTCCCTGCAGGAACATATGAAATGTCTGTTAAGCTCTTTATGAAGCTACTGACAAGGGAAGAAAGCTCTGGGTCCCCCAGCCTCTTCACACAGGTTTTTGTTTGTTTGATTTTTAAAATTTGTTAAATGTATAATTTAGTTTTAAAAATTGAAGAGGATGGAATGATGAGCAGTCATCAAAGTAACAAGACTCCTTTGGCTAAAAGGCAGCTAAGATCTCAATTTTTTTTTTCCTTTTAAGATAACAGCTGTCTGAGTTTCCAGGAAAATGAGATCTGATCTCGGAGCAGCCAGTTTTATCATTGTTAGAATGACAGATGTGCCAGAATCTATAGTCTATTAGATCAGAGATTTTGAAGCTGAAAGTCGATTTTTTTTTTCTCTGAGACAGTTAGACACAATATGTGCAAGTCTTAGAACCTGAGGAAGGTAGATCACACTGAAACAAAAATGTTTCCATCTCTAGACCTTTCAAAACCCTCAAAGTTCAATCTAAATCTATGTGACTATTGCTTCCCAATTGCTCATCTCCTAGAACCTCAGTTTTGGTTTTGCCATTGATGGGGGGATATTGATAAATATGGTCAGATACTGGTTTTGCTATTAGTCACCAGCTCTGCCAGTCTTCCTGGATGCAAACACACACACAAATAATTAAAATAAAGTTTTTCAGAGTTTTAATATCCTCAGGAAAATGTGCTCTCATCTTAGTGCTTGATGCCAGAAAACTTTGAAAGTAATTTGAAGTATTGAAATTTATGAAAAGTGTATAAATTCAAGCTAAATAATGAGAAAAAATTGCCATTAATCAATTATCAATATCTATACATTGCTTTTCAGGATTTGTAGCATAATATTATTATACTGAATATGAAGTAATGACAGTAATTATGTTGCTGTTTTACAGTACTAAATTATTATTGGTGGTTAGCTCATTATTTCATATCTCTGGTATAGCGATATGTTTGCTTTTATACCATCAGAAGAAACCTGCAGGGGACAAAATGAAAAAGCTGAATAAACACTGATTGTGCTGACTAATTTTAAATGCCTTCAGCAGTTGTAGGTTCTGTGGTACAATAATGTTTCATTTTATGGAATAGTTGTGCATTAGAAGCAATTCCTGGCTGTGATAGTCTATAGTTCCTGATAAGTGCATTGCTCCCCAGTACTGTCCTGTATAGATTTCTGCCAGAGATTCCTCTTTGTTTTAGAACATGGCTATTGCTCAGTCTTGAGTAGCAGATGCTGGTAGGTGTGAGAAGCTGGATGCACCAAGCTTGGTTCTCTTTGCTGTTTCTGTGATGAGCACCTTGCAGAGAGCTGGGCTCTGCCAGGGGCAGTGACGTGGTCAGGCTGATACAATGGCAAATCCCTTTTTTTTGCTGCTGAAACAGCAGGAAATGGCCTTGTGAGTGGATATCAAGGTATGACTTTGCATGGGCCTTCAGCTTGCTGCTCTTGTGTGCTGCTGACTTAGCCCCTGTCCCAGGAGGGTTGAGTACACAGCTAATCCCATTCCTGTTCCTGCCACTCTGGAGTGTGCCTGCATTGGCAGCAAGACCCAAACTGCTTTGGAACTCTTCAACACTTAGCCTGCAACACCTGTTCTGTGCTCTGGGCACGGGCCAGGTGCCTGCCAGAAGCATCCAATGCCATTTCAGAGGTGCTGGGCTGCTGTAGCTCCTGCTGGGAAAGGGACACGTCCTTGGCATGTCCATGAGCTGCACAAGGACATCTCTGAGCCCCAAGGCAACACTCAGTGCTTGTGCTGCAGCAGCTGAGCCCTGACCCTGCAGCAGCAGCATTCAGCTGACAAAACAGTGTGCCTGCTTAAGATAACTCTTGACTCGTGTCTAAATGACTGCAAACAGCTCTGCATTGCCCAGTGGAGTACCTGAACAGCCTGGAAAATCCAAGGCAGAGCAGAATGCATTGGCATGCCATGAGCTTTGCCATGAAAATTATATATATACACATACACCTACTGGATCTGAGCCAATAACCAGAGACTCTCAACTGTGCAAGATGGTTTGGAATTCTTTAGGTAATTATTTTGCTGTACTGTACAGGAACACACTTCCAGAAAATCTGCTTGGTTGTGCCCTGATACTGTCTGGCAGTATAAATGCATAAATGTCAGCTCCAGAGGAGTTTCCAGCATTCATTAATCCCTTATTTCCTACCACACAATAGCAAAACTGTTTATGGCTTTCTAATTCTATTTTTGGAGGGCAAGCTTCTTTTTGAGGTTTAAGAGACTTTCTCCTTTTTTGTTTTGTTTTCAATTTAGTATGATGACATTGTTAAATATTTTGAGAATGTTACATCAAATTTGGGTTCGTTAACTTCAATGCTTAAGCAATTATTTTTTTTTTAGAGCAAAATCATAGTTTAATTTCTATTTTTTTAATGCATATTGTATTAATTTAACCTAAGAACATTTTATTTAAACAAAACAAATCCATTTTGTACACAACATGCCCCATCTAAGATTATCTTGTCCTTGGTAAATAGATCTTAGAATGGCTCATTTCTGTAGGGTATTCCAATGTCATGTAATTTAAGATTCTTTTGATTAGGCTATTGATTTGGGAGGACAAAGGGTAAACAATTTTTCATTTTCTTGTCTTTTTTTGTGTGTGAGTTTGTTTTCTTCTTAAAAGTAAAAGTAGAAAGAGAAATTTTCAATGTAAGTAATTTTTTTTTGCCACTGCTATTAATAGCTGAATGGAGTTTTTTACTCACCTACTCACTTAGCTAAAAATCTTTAGGTAATAACAAATTTGTGAATCCTTAAAAAGGCAGCTAATGAATTCAGTAGAAATGTTTTTCATAAATACTGAGAATATGCAAACATTATGCTATATCATATATTTTTAATAATCTGTTGCCAGAAATTATAGATTTTCCTCAGAAAGGGCAGGGTGTTACAGACTTAAGGGTTTTTTAACATGCTGCTGATGAGCTTCTAATGAACTGTTGTATTCCTTTAATTTCCATGGAGATACCTCAGTAGGTGGCATTACTGAAAACCAGTGGAGCACTTCAAAGACTGGAGGAAACTGTTCAGAATCCTGGCTCAGGATGTGACAGGATTTTCTGTATTAAAATTCATTTTGTAGGGTCCAGACTCCTAGAAAATCTATCTGACCTGTAATGATAGCTCTGTGTTTTAAACACCATCTTCACAGTTTTGGATATTGTAACTCTGCTGTAGTGTAGATAAATTGCATTGATTTAACAGCTGCATGGAACTTTGAGCAATACAATACAATAACATTTTATTGTAATTGTTTAATCTGAAGATTGTTTCCAGGTGGTTTTTCCCATGCAAAGATTATAATTCAGAATACACCCAGAGTACATCCCAACCAAAACACAGTCACAGTAGAATATGTATCTATAATGATTAGGAAGAAGCTGAATTAATATTTCTCAAAGGTTACACTTACAAAATTTTTCGTGATCCTCGACATGAAACAGTGAAATTCAACTACCTGTAATCATAAAAAAACATGGCATAAATGAATAGAGAAAACAAAGTGATTAAACAGAAACAAAATAAAAAGGATTGTTTGGGGGGGTCATTTTTTGTTTTAGGTAGCACAGAAACATAAAATAATTTGTCTAAGGGAGATGGGAGCAGATGTAGGAATGGGCAGCAGTCATTTGTCAACATAAGACAACCATAATGGCAGCATCAAGAAGAAAATTATGCTAATAAAAAAGCCATGCCTCATGATACCATTATTAGTTGCTTGTGATACATGAATGATAATGAGAATTACATCACTTCTTGAATTTCTAAATTGCTCTGCAACCTGTTTGTTTATATGTTATGTTCTGCTTCACTGTTGGCTGATTTTCAGCATTTTCCCAAGATTTTAGATTGTAAAATTGTGCATCCTTTGCCTTAATTATACATGCAGATATTGTTTCACATTTCCATAAAACTTATGAACCTTTTTCTGAGATTTATCTGCATTTGTTCAGCCACAGGGACTAGGAATCCCACTGTTTCTGTACTTTGGTTTTCATCCTCTGGTAGCCAAGGAATGGCATTTTCTTTCATTTGGGTCACAGCAGAAGTAGTGATAAGAGACATGTTTCAAAACCAACCTTGTAATTCCAAAGCTGCACACAAAATATTTTATTTAATCTGACCCAAATCTATAAATCCCCCACAGAAGTCTCTCAGGATTATACCCGAGGATCCAAAATGTTTTTGAAGATTAGCTGAATTAAAAAAAATAACATTTTGAAAACTGGCAGATCCCAAATAAGGATCTGTTTACTTTAATACTGGTAATAATAAACCCTAGAATTTGTTCTATGACTAAATACCCCAATTTAGACTACTTGACTAAAACTTTTCTAGATTGCTTTTTAAAATATTTTTCTCATTTTAGTTAATCTGTTCCTTAGCACTTAAAATACGTACATAACTGGCATAATTCTAGTGAGGCAATTTTACAATAATTCATTGTAAATTTAGAGCAGCTTAAGTTCCTTTCTAGCCCGTCATATGGCATTCCTGGAAATTCCAGAATGAGAGATTTGAGGTGATTTATTCTTTTTCTCAGAAACTGATATTAGGGGGGCTGGGTTATTTGGTTGGGTTTTGTTTGTTTCTTTGTTTAGAGTTTTCTTTGTTTCCTTCCCAAGATATTTTTCTTACCTGCTGGGTGTAGTGACTCTTGTTCTTTTCCCACCCAAGCTGATTCTGTCTTGAGGTTATTCCATTGCCATAGTTCCACATGACTGCTTTGTTGTTTTGCTTTGTTAGTCCTGTCTCTGAAGAATAACATAATTTCAAACTGAATCAATGCCTGATTTCCGGATTACTGGGGCTGTATCTTGGAGATCCTTGATTTTCATCTTCTGTTGCTCCAGAATCTGGCCACCTGTCGTTTTCCTTTTTGATTATTTGGAATTATCTGACAGTCAATTTTAGTGAGGCAAAACCACTTCAGCTACAAAAAATTATAAATTATAATGGAGGACCTGTCAAGAACATTCACTGGTTTTGCTCAGCTTTGGGAGAAGCTCACAATGTACAGTGCAGAAGACCCTGAATATTTGGCAAGAAAGAAAGGGGTTCTGGAATATTAAACTACTTGGATAAGCGATCTTTACCCTTCTAAAAATTGTAAAATAAAAATACTGAAAAATTATTGACCAGTAATCTTTTAGCAATTTTTTGCACCATATAAGAAAGATTAAAGCTAGGTTTTAGCACTTCCTTTCCCTTTGTGTCATTTATGAATTAAATTATCTATTGTTCAAGAGGCATGGAAAGCTCTCTCAGTGACAGCAATCTGTTCTTCTCAAATCCCGACAAAATTAAAAACTTTTCAAACTGAATCTAATCAAATTATTAATTTCATTTGAGTAGTTCATTTTAAATGTGTTTAACATGATCAAACCCTGCCTTAAAACAGGTAAAATATTTTACTAAACCAAAAGCATTAAAATGGTCTTCATATGGCTGAGAAATGATAGTAGCAAATAAAGAAGTGACAAGGGAGATTCTTCCCCTGTGTGAATTGGCACAGGTCCATTTAGAGACAGCACAAATTGACTGTAGGTGTCTCATTACCCAAATTTGTGGAAAGCCCTGGACTTGAAACGCAGTGATTCGGTGACAGGCAGGAAAATACATTCATGCTAGATGGATATACTTGGTTGCAATGAAAAAAGTGTCTTAATTTTGAATATACTTTTCCTTATGTTTTTCAAATTGTGACATGTTCTTGCTAGGACATGCTGCAGATCATGAGGTAACGCCTTTATTTTCTGTTCTGATGCACAAATTCAGAGAGAAACCTTCTGAGTAATTAGAGTAACTTTGGAACTCTAGATCAAGGGAAGACTTGGTTATGAGCTGTACAGAGCCAACTGTGAATTCAGTATTCACGGCATGCTCCTCAGTGTTCCCTAGCAAATATTTTGAGTTTTCACCAGGAGTGTGTTCCTGTGCTGCAGCTGTCTGCACAAGTGAAATTAGTCAGGGTGTTCCTAATCCACAGCCTACCTTGCCATGTGCTGTCTTGCTATGGACAAGTCTCGATTTTTATTTTTTCTTTAAAGAACTTTCATCAGTTTGAAAAGAGATGTCAAACTACTGGACTCTATTGCTAAACATTTTGCGATAAACAATGTTCTTCACCAACCTGATTTATGAATTTTTGTTTTTCACCTCTGTACCGTTAAGATGGTTCCATAAAACACAAATATAAAAGATTTCTTCTGAGTCACCCTGATGTTAATTGTAGGCAAAAGCCACATGCAGAAAAATGTTGGTGTTGAAAGAGCTCACCTGTCTTTACAGTGAAGAGCACATACAACTGTTCAGTTTAATTTAAATTATGAACAGCAAATTTATGTCATTACAGCTTTATAAATCTGCAATATCCTGTTAATTATGTTTTACAGGTCTCTTAGGTATTTCATAATCCTTGCTGCGGCACAATATATTTTTCTTTATTACAATATGTTGCTTAGTAATGCACAAATCTCTCTTAAAGTGCAGCTGCTTGTGATTTTAATGGGTGTGTGTCTCTGCTCAGAGGATGGCAGTGGTGATGTGCCTGCCCCTCTCTCTCTGTGATGCACTGAGGGCCATGGTTTTGTATCCTGCCTGTCAAAGTTGTCATCATTTAAAGGATGATGGCTCTTGTTATATGTCTTTTCAGACACTGGTAATTATTGATTTTAAAAAGCCCATATACACAGAGGGAGAAGGGGAGCATTCACATATTCTAGGGAGCTACAGGGGGAAAAAAAAAAAAGAGCAGAGGGCAATCTGCACTTGTCTTTAATGATCTGCACCTGGATTCAGCCACCCTTTCAGGCCAAACTCTGGCAATCCAGGATGCAGTTTCACAGCTGGAGCAAAGCTCTGTGTCTCAGCAAGCCAAACCCATTAGGGGAATGAGAAAGGACTGCTGCTATGGTTTTAGGGTTGAAATCTCAGTTCATAGTAAGATTCCTGTTTTAAAAAGTCCTATTAAAGAATGTGAATGTAAATGAAAGCATTGTGTGATTTTTGTTTGTTATGGGCCCCCATGAAAAAATGAAAATGCAAGCAATGCCATCCACATACGAGCTGGGGCTAGGAGCAAGTAAGGAACTTCCAAGGGGAGAAGGATGTGAAAAGGTACCAACAGAGATACCCTCAGACAGCCCCTCTGGAAGAAAACTAGCCTGGTGGAAACACGTTCCCAACACAAAAGCTAAGGGTGAGGTTGAGATTGTATGATAGATAATGTATGACAGATATTGTATTTATTGTATTTTATTGTATGTACAATATTGTATGATAGAATGGATTAAGGGGGAAATGAGGTCTGATCATGGATATTGGCTGAGGTTTGGGTCAGATGAAGGATAGATATGTTGGGTTTTAAGCATCCATGTGAAAGCTAAGGAACAACTGCTGTACAGACCAGGGAGAGGGGATTTCTCACTGAACAACCCTTCTAGCTCTGGCCTCTCAGTCTTGAATCTCAAGGGAAAGCTACTCTACACCCCACTCCTTCCAAACAGAAAATCCTGGATTTGGGAAAAACAGTGGCTTGGGGTATGCTTTGTTTTCCTCCTACCTTTTGCCACCTCCTACCTTATTTTTTGCCTCTTTCTGTGGACACTAATTTTTGATCAAGTATAACAGAACAGTTGCCCTCCACACAAATTTAACACTAACAGGTGCTAATTCTCTTTCAGGTTAAGAGAAGAGCTTGGGTGTCAAAAGCTTGGCTATTTTTCCATGCATAGCAGATATTACCATTCCCTGAGCCCTCACTAGCTCTTAACACAGAAGAGCTCTAGGATTTGATACAGTGATTTCAAATGAATAAATTACCTTTCCCTCTTTCAGTCCAGGATGAAATCTTGATGACAGGAACAAAGAACTTTGTTTCAAGGTGGCTCTGGTGACCCCAGTGGGAGTGCTGGAACATGGGACTGTGAGGCTGAACAGTTCAATATTGCCCAAGGGGGTAGCAAGCACTGGATGTGACTCATCTCATGTCAGGACTGGCCTGGCCTTTCCTGTTTGTACACAGAATAAATTCACTGTCCACTACAAATATTCTTTTTCCAGCACAGATTCTCTATGTATTCTTTGCACTAGGAAGGGGATTTCTAGGTTGCTTTTTATTTAGGTTTTTCTTCATTGAAGGCAAATGATGGTGAGCAGAGTTCTGCAGAGGGTGAGGTGAAGAAGGGCACACGATTGGTTACTCCTGAGACCATCAAAGGAAAAGGAGCATCCCATTGTCCCCCCCTTTGAACCTCACCAAAGGGAGACAACCAATACATTTCAGACTCAATGTTACAGGATTCTGTGTGACCTTATGTTGCCTGCGTGGATACAGGACCTACCTTAGGGTGTGTAGGGAAGAAAGTTGAGGAAGTGAGTAGAACTTATGGTGGCATGACTGACTGTGGGCATGATTAACTAATTGGTTGGTATGGGGAAGGACCAAAGGTGGGGAAGACTGTACCACAATGTCCCACCCATTCTGGAAAGGAATTTGCCTCTGCATTTAAGTTTGCAAAAATGTTTATGTGAAGTTGTGTGCTGTGATTTCCATTAAGTTAAATGGTGTTTAAAAGGTTTCCATTAAATCCCTACAAACAGGGGTATCTGCAATTGCTATAACTGTTTTTCACGCTCACAGCTTAAGTATCAGGGAGTTAAGGCATAAAGGCATCCCTCAAACTACGATTCATAATGTTAAATCCTGGGGACTGGGTAATGATCAAAT
>VWZS01004482.1:213703-304484 GCA_013397075.1 Rhabdornis inornatus | reverse complement strand
CACCGGCCCGGCTTTGTTAGGGACGGGCGGCGGCGGCGGCGCCTCCGCTGCCGCAGCGCGGGGAACGCGCGGGTGGGCGGCCGGCGGGAACGCTCAGGGGGCAGCGCTGCGCCCTCGGCGCGCCCTGGGATCCGCTGACTTCTCACAGATTTATTTAACATCACAAAGAGGTGCTTGGGTCCGCGACTTAACCTGAATGCTGTGGGAAATCTTAATAAATTATGTATGAAGCAGTGGGTCCTCTCTTCCCCTTTGTCAGATACGCAGCTTTTATGCTAGTAATTAGGTCATTGCTATCACAGCGCTCCTTGCTTTTGTAAAAATGTGTGGCGATTTTTGGAGGACACATATACTGCCAGATCATTTCGTCCTATTAGGGTTTCGTGTCAAGATACAATATTCTTTCTGCTGACTTACGTGGAGGACCTTGTCTGTGGGCTGTAAGGGGCGTTTTTCGTTTGATAGGATTTTCTTCAGAGGACCGGTAGGGCCCGGTTTTGACTTGATTTGGAGAGTCATACCCTGAAAAATGCCTTTTAATGGCGTAGCGAGAAGCACACAGTTTCGTGGTGTGCATAGAAGTATTTTCAGTAAATTTCAGTAAGTATGTGAATAGCACAATATAGATGTATTTCTGTTTTTAAGTACTTCTTCCATCCTTTGCTGTTTGTTCTGTTGAAAATGCTTCTTAATGTTTCTTCCTACTGGCTTTTTACTGTTTGGTTAATTTTTTCTGTTACGTAATGCAGATACTAGTTTTATGTGTATTTTGCCAAGATTATTGTTCTTTGAAAATACACATAAGCATGTATACTGAAAGCCATTTCCTGGAACCAGACTCTTCTGTGTTTTTAAGGAGACTCAAAGTAACTGTTAAAATGCTCTTCTCCTTCTCAGTTCTGTTAAATACAGTCATGCGCAAAAAAAGGTTTGATGAAGAAAAGTCTCAGTTTAAATACCTGCTTTATACATCCCCTCAAAATATTTTCTATACCATTATTTTTAGAATTATGAATCTCCTGTCTTATCAGTAAGAGAGGCTTTGGATAATAATTGCATTTTAAAACATCACTTGAGGACTTACTCTTTGGAATAACTGGTTTCAAAAGGTAAATTCGTGATACTAGATATTTCTGCTTTGGCATTTTGAATCTTCGTTACAATTGCTTAAATGTTAAAAGAAACAGAAGGTGCAGAGGTGTTTTCACCCCTTTTTTCTGAAAAGAAAGAGTATGACAAAAACACAGTAGTGATGATGACTATTATGATGACTATTATGGTGATGCTTCTTCCTGTACCTTTTTAACTCTTAAATAGTATCATTCTGTGTAACCGCTGTGGTACTTCTGTAAGTCACATTCTGAAAATGCCAACTTGAATACAAGATCAGTTTTTAATATAATACTTTAAATTGTTTATGAGTGCAAACTTTCCTAAACATCATCCCTGAAATGCAAAATAAATGTTCCGATACATCTTGTCACAGTGTGCCGTTGTTGTATCAGCATGGAACAATACAGCACAAGTTGGAAATATATGTGGCTACAATTGGTTCTCTTAATCTCTAAATTCTTATGTTGGATTTTAATATGCGTCTTAATTTAGTTAGTGAAATGTTGGTGACATATGGTAAATTCTTTTATTATCAGTGTGGCAAAATCCTGTTTAAAATGGGCCATACTGCTAATGATGTGCTGTGATGGTAAGTTATTGTCAGCAAAGACCTAGTTTCCACTAATGGTATCCCAAAGTTCATGCAGCATCTGTGTGATCAGGTGCTGATACATTTCCTGCAAAATGAATGATCTTCTGGTCCTTAAAAGTGCTGAAGGGAACCCTGAAGATGGCCCTGATAGGTCACCCAAGATGGAGAAATATTTATTGTAAATTAGTTTTGTAATATAAAATCAAAATTTTTATAGTATGTATAATGTTTTTAATTACAACTTATTTATTTCATGTTAGTTGTTTTGAATTTGTGTTTTCAGGTAAAATAGGAAAGGAAATACGTGTCTCAGGCTTTTTAATAGCTTAAACTTTCTAGAATTGAATCCTTAAAGATTACAATAAATGTAAAAGTAAACAGGAGCAGGTCATGTGCAGTGAGGGTATACACAATTAGTCGTGAATAAAAAAGATGATCATCTTGAAGGGTGAGTGTTCGGGCTTGTGAATAGTTTCTGATCCAATGTAAGTTATGATTCATATGATGTCTGGAGTGGTTTGTGTTCAATATAGTATTTAAATGCAAATCATGTTTCAAATTTTCACAGTCATATTCTGAATACAGTGTGACTAACCAACTAAGGAACTTCCCAACCCAAAATTATAAAGGAGGAAGTGGGAATTTTCTTGACAGTGTAAAGAAGCTGAACTTGACAGTTCATAACCTGAAACATATGACTTCTTGATTTTACTCTTTTCGTATTTATAAGAATTCTTTTTCATTGTTATCATTCTTTAGTGAAATTCCAAACATTAAATTATTTCAGTTTTTCACACAAACACACACTTGACCTTTATCATTCTTGACATGTAATGAGGCACACAAGAGTTCAGACCATGGTGTTCGCATTCCTTCTCCTCACAGTCTTTTATGGAATGCTGAGAACATGCACAACTTATCACTTTTGGTTAAGATGAACAGATGATGCTTCTGTTCATGATTGGTGAGTACAGGCCAAGTATTGAATTTACAGAAGTATCCCAAAATATAATGATAGATTGAAAGCTTTTGCCAAGTTATGAATTAATTTTTGAAAAAATTAAACACAAAAACCAAGTCTTTACCCAGTCCCCACTCAAGAGGAATGCTAAGGAAGGTCAGGTGTAGTAACCTGTGAGTGTTTTAGTCTGCTGTCCACAAAAATACAGCCTTCATGCAGAAGTAGATAGAAAACCTCAAAAGAAAATCTTTGTCATGCAACTGAAGTTTAAAGAAAATTGTGTGGTCTTCTTTTAAAGGGAGTAACACTTTCACAAATTGTGTTAGGATAGCTAAAACAGTAACGGCTCTTCGTCTGGCCTTTACCTTTTTTTTTTTTTTTACATGGTTGAAAACCCCAGGAATCCACAATATGCGTAATTTAGAGATTATAATTTGGTATGATTTGTTATCAATTTGTTTCCATGTCTTCCTTTTCAAATTTATTAAAATGAGTAGTGTTATGTAACTTGCAATTAATTTTCTGTTATCAAAGCCCATGTTGCTAAAAGAAATTAAATGAAGAGCAGTTTTCTGTGATGATTGTTTTTTATACTTCTTCCTCCATCTCTGATCACCTGAGGGTGCTGAAGCAAAGTGAATGAGAACATGAACAGATCTGCTGCCCCATTCACAGGTTTTTCTCATTCTGGGCTGAGTATTTTCTTAGTTGTTTCTAACCACACTCAAAGCCGATTCCAGACAGCTCATTATATTTTTGTGCCCGCATTACCCAGTTGAAGAGAACCCAAACAAAATGGCTTCCCTTTCATCTACTCCTGGCTTGAAGTTCTGGGGGTTGTTCTTAAATTCGGGTGGGGATAGGAGGATCAAATATGCTGGCAACAAAGGCCATTGTAGTAAAGGATGAACTTATCACCAGATGGAAATAACATAGTTTTTCAGTGTGATGCTGGAGAAGGCAGAAATATTTTTTCTGCTGTTTGGAGAGAATCAGGATAATGGGCTTTTATGATTTGAGTGCAGTGAAGTATTTTTCAGTGAGTAGGGAAGGAGAGAATTAAACAATGCCAGTGAACGATGAACATTTTTAGATTGGCAAACCTTGAAAGCCTGCCCAAACTGAAATGGATGAGACGATCCCTGACACAGTGATACCAATTTTTGATAAGTTCTTGAACACAGCTCTTGGAGTGTTCGTATTTTGCCAGAGCTGAAAACCTGAAGGTGAGCTTCAAACAAAATAATGGAAAATTCAATACAGGATTCAGTCAACAGAGAAATTGAACTAATGCAAAGTGACATGTTTTGATATGTTCAAAATAAGAGCAGCAAAACCCCCACACACTTCTGAGTGTATAGATAAGGAAGCTGCATGAAAATGGTCCACTTCAGGAGCTCCCTTACCTTGGAACAGCTGTGCTGGATTTTTTACCCTGCTTGTCAGACTTTCACCTCTTTTGGAAATAGCTGTGCAACAGCTGCTGAAGCATCGTGGCTAATGACCTAGCACAGTAAGCTTAAACTGACACCTATTTCAGATTACCTTGGCAGCCGGGCAGTAATCTGCAGTGGTTTAGCAGCTGCCACTGGAGCAGCTGAGCCCTTCCCCTCTTCCCTGGGTGGGGACCGTGCGGAGATGGGTGGGGCAGACAGCTGGGGAGGCACCGGCACAGCCCTCCCAGCCACCCCACCACTAGCCAGAACCACTGCAAGTCAGAATCCCTAGGCCTACTGCTTAAAAATAATCTGTTTTTAGAGGTAGTGTAGAGAAACTAACTGGAAAAATGTCATGACAGTATCACCATTTCCTCCCTGAATTCTGTGTAGAGTGCCCTTGAAGAAACTATTCCCCATTAGACACGTTCCCATAAATGAATGACAAAAATTGACAGAATGGTAAAGAATAACAAGGATGAGATACTGGGCTCCGGACTGAAGAGTTGCATAGAATTTGTGAATGTAGAAAGAAATCAGAGTTGATGGTCCTTCCTAGCCTTACTAAATTATATTTTAGATATTCATTTGGACAGAATCAATATTTTAATATAGATACCAAAAAAAATCAAAATTTGGATACAAAGATGAAAATATCAGAATATATAAGAATGTTGATACATTGTATCTACATGTAGAGTTAAATTTCTTACATTAAGAAGATAAACACCATTGTGAAAAATCTGAGTTATAGAGGAGTTAATCTGCTTGCTGGTGGTAGTAGAATGTGATGGTAGTGTTGATAGATTTTATGGATAAAAGCAATAATGGGAGTCTGAAATATTTTTATAATGAGATTTAATATATGACAAATTTTTGGGGTCCTTAAGTAGAACCTCTTCAGGACGTATTGAGTGTATACACTTGCTGATTTCAAAGAAGAAGGCTCTGATCAATTAAGAAATTCTAAGTTTTCAGGCAACATTACATTTTTTCCTATCACTTGGGATTTGAGATCAAAATGGATGCATGTAAATTCCTGTCTGGGCAGTGGCTACTGGTACGGTTTTCTTAATATAGGAAAATATATATCTAAATCTTAACAGTATGTTTGCAAAAATTTAGGCTTCTCATTAATTTTGATTTTAGTGCATAAAAGAGTTCTATCCAGCTTGAAATTCCTCTTTGATATGTATATTCATGCAAAGTGCTGATTCAGTAAAGCATGAAATTTCTTGTCACAATTTCACCTTACTTTGATAAGAGATGGAGAAGAAGCTTCTTGATGGGAAATATGGGTCAGGGAAGTAGCACAGCTAGATTTTGGGTGTCTCTTAAATGAGGGTATTGAATTTCAAAGTTTCTGTATTCCAAGACAGTTATTTTTTGATTAAATTTAGAGAACTCAGGAGCTGTTCTTGTCTTTGATGACCACTTGGTGAAGAAACAATGCAGTTAAGAGTGTAAAAGGGAGCTTGACTTAAAGCATAATAGTGAATTTCACAAAGGTGGGTTGTGTTGCATTCGTGTTTTCCCTTGGGCTGGGTGAAATGTGAAATGAATTCTGGAGGTCAGAGTTCTTCCCTTCTCTCTAGTGGTTTCCTGCAGAGGGGAAGAAGAGCTGTTTATTCTTGATCCAGCTGATTCTGACACAAGTAGTGTTGAACATGTTTGCATGTCCAGTGGTAGAGCTTCAGACTAGTGGGCTGTGTCTAAAGTGTTTCTTTTTTTTACCTTGGGCTGGTTAATTCTGCTCCAGATGAGGTGGGAGGTGGCTAGGAAATCTGTCTGGCCAAGAGGGTCCAGAGTTTTAACTCTTTCCTCATGTAATTTAACCACTGAGAAACTTCAAGAAGGGGATGAGGTAGTGCAGTCAGTTTCTATTTAGGTGGACGCTTCTGTGTTTAGAAAACCTATAATATATAACTTATAAATTATTTTTAATTTAGAGATGTGTTCAGCGTCAGAGAGCCTAAGCTGCTTTGTGGTCATACATTACCTTTGTCAGTTTCCTGTATTTTAAAATTAAATAATGGTGTCTTTTGTGAAATACTTCAACATTGCATTATTTCAGAAGAAGAAGAAGCAGCAAGTGTCTTGGAGATATAAAAAAAAAGTACAGCATTTGTCTGTATTGGTGTTTAGGAATACAAGATTGGATTTCTTGATCCATGAAGTCTGGCTTCTTCTTGTATAGTGTGCTTGGCAAGGATCCCACTGAACTACAAGTTCGAATTGATGTTGCCAGCCTGGGTTGATAATTGTCCGATTTATACCTGTTTTTCCTGTGTTGCTATTGTGTTTTAACATTAATACTGTTCTCTCTCTTCAGTGTTTTCCCTTCTGTAATAACAAAGTATGGCTGTGTCATTCCAGCCTTTGATGTGCTGAGGCAGCCAAGGTTTGCTTGGCTAATCTCTTCTGAGATACCCTCTCATCCCCTGATCACATCTTTCTCTGCACTCACTTAAATTCACTTTTCTTACCCACCTCTTTGTAAAATGATTTGATAATTCCGAGGATCATGTTTGTTCTCCTTGTGCCAGTCTCATTGGCAGCATACAGTGCCCTGCAGGGTGGCTGCTGAGAGGCTTCACTGCTCCAGGTTGAGACTCCTTTGTGAGTGACCCTGTGTTGCTATGCTTTGCACTTCCACTCTGTTTCTACTGCTTTGTTTCTCAGTTCATCAAATTCGTTGTGTCTGATGTGGAGTCCTCTGAGCTTGTGCAACCTCTTGAATTCATGGGAGCAAGTTTTGATGCTACTTCTTGTACCAAAGTCAAAACCAAAACGTTTTAAAATGCCTGTCACAGTCTAGTTTTGGGGGAACTTTGCTGACAGCCTGCCTTCAGCCCAATAATTTGGCTTTCAGCACTGCCCTTTGTTGTCTTGATGTCTTTGAATTGCTTCTTAACCTATTTAGAGCTTTTCTGTTCATCTGTGTTGCAACTGTGGTGACAGTGTCGCTTCCTTTGGGCATCTCTTTAGCAGAAAAAAAAAATGTTTTGGGTTACCCAGGTTGTGGTAATGAGCTAACTTATTTCATTTTTTTGTCTGAAAACCCACAAAACTTGACATTTGAAAATCAGGAGGTGACTCCTAGTCTGAGGTAGGATACTGTCTCTTAGTGGTGATGTCCTACTTTGATGTTATGAGAATAAAGGAAGCTTAGGAACATAGATCAGAGGGGTGGAAAGCCAAACCAAATCTCCCCTTCAGGATCCTTACTAATTTAGCAGAAATATATCTAAGTTTGTTATGCATAAATTGCTATGCAATTTATGTATTTCTACCATGGCTCCTCCCCTTCATCCATTTTTCTCCATTTCTTTTGTGTGTGTACATCTTGTTAATGAGGCTGATTGTTTTAAATTTCAAATCTGCAAGTTAGAATTCCTAAAAATGAACAGGAAATGGAAAAACTGGATACTTCTTTGTAATTACTTGTCCTTTGATATTAGTAATGAATTATAGCAATGGGAAAAAAATATTATTTAGAAACAAAGTGCATGTCCTACATGGCACAGAGCAGCTTCTGTAAATCACTTGTAGATGAATAAATGTGGTATATTTTACTGATGTCCTTCAGTAAAAACATTCTATCAATATTACTATATAGTGCTGATTCATGACAAATAATGGGAAAAACTTTCCATTCTTCTTCACTTCTGTCTGCCTTGCCTTGGGCTTGTGCATGCGGTGTGTTCTGGAATGTGAACTATAGCTATTAATTTTCGTAATAATAATGGAAACTGTTACTAGATAAAAGCACATGTGAAATGAAACAAAGGCAGTCTGCCCTTACTGATTTTTTGGTGTCTGTGTGTTTGTTTTGTTTTTGCTACAACTGTCCTTGACAAGACTCAACCTTTTAGGTGAAACAGCCTGATGGTAAAATCCCAGAATTCACATTGTAGGGTAGTTATTTCAGATTGCCCTTGTTTCTCAGAAAATTAGGTCTTCAGTAAAACATGAGCAAATTTTAAAAAATAAATGTTACAGATTCTTTTCATTCGTGGAAGTCACAATTTCATAAGTGGCAGGTGTCTTCCTTCTCCTGTGTTTGTTGGTAGCAGGTGCTTGGAAAGGAAATAAACCAGTCATATGAAATGCAATACAGCTTTTGTTATTGTTCCTGTCTTCAGTATTGTACTCTTTTCTTTACATTTTGTTCAGTTTAAATTTAGAAAGGTTAAACACAATTTTCAAAATTTGTACTGAAGAACTAAAACATTTTTGAATAATTTCACCTAATTTTTAGTTGACTGGATAATTGAATTGAGTTTCATTGGGAAGAAGAAACTTGATTTTATAAGGGGTTATACTAGCAGCAAGGTCAAAGTTGGGTCAGAGGTTACAATGAAAATGCTAAATAACAGCTTTTAATTGTTTCATCTTTTCCGAAGTGCTGCAGTAATGATGAAAGGGAATATTGCCCTGTAAGTTTTTTTAAATTTTTTTTCCTCTGTGTTACAGGCCACATACTTAGGAAATGTCTGCAATGACATTGGAAGAGTAACTTGGGTTATATGAAGTGCTAGGCTTCCTTTTTTTCTCTGGAATGGTTGATGAATAAGAAACTGATAGCATTAATTCTAGAGAACGTCAAACATTCGAATCTTAGTTAACTCACTTGTTAGATTAACAACTCTGCTAGCTTTTGGTTTGAAAAGTGGGAAACAGTTTGTAATTTATAATTGAAATTGATGTATTTGTTTCTTTCTCCCTTGTAATGGCTGAGTAGTTGTGCTGGTGTTCTGGGACTGTGTTGCAGTTTTACTCAAAACAGTATGGGATGCCTTAATATCAAGAGTAGCCTTTCATCTTGAAATTAAACTGTGTAGTATGATGTCTTGGTTTGAAAGACAGGTGTCTGCCAAGAAAGGCAGGAGCCTCTTTTTAAAATGAGAATGTAAACTCCACCTCCCTCCAAATTATTATAATTTTGAAATTAAGGGGCTCTCAGGCAAAGATATGGGAATAGGAATAACAGTTCTTTGCCAGGAAAATTAAAATAGAGATACAGTATTACAGAGAACAAACCCAAAAACACTGACAGAGTCAAAATACAACCTGACACCCTGTCAGAGTGTTGGTAGCAGTCCCATTAAATGGTGGCTGCAGTCCTCCTGGAGTGACAGATGTGGTTCAGTTGGAGCAGTGGTCCCGTAAAGGGATGCAGCTTTCCTCTGAAGGTCCAGTGATGACGTGGAAAGGTTTGGTTTTCTTCTGGAATCCAGTGGAAAAAGGCTGCCTTGATGTTCCAAATCTCAGTTTTTATCTAGGTAGGAAAGGCTTGGCTCCTCCCCCTGGAGGAGGGTGGAGCATTTCCCAATGGGATGATGTAATTTTGTCAGTCATACAGTGGAACTCAGTGGCCCATTAACAGACGATATCTTCCTGGAGGAAGGATGGGTTGTGGAAAAGATAAGGATGACTGCCCCTCCTGGTTTTTAACAGATGGCCCATTAGCAGAGAATATCTCCCACAGAGATAAGGATCACTGCCCCACCTGTCTTCAACAGATGGTGATAGAATACATACTTTTGGTCACATCCTGTATTGCAACCTAAGATGTATGAACACTTTCTGTGAAAGAAATTGGTTTTAATGTTGTGCCTTGAAGGATATATTTGCAAAATATCTACATATTTACTACATTTGATGATGTGGAGTTTTTTTAAGTCAAAATTCCCCAATATTTACTGCTTTCTTTTCATACAGCATCTCTTAGACTGTGTGCTATTCCTAGGAACATGGAGCATCTGTGACTACCATTCATTTTCTAAAATAAGTAGGCAGTCAGCCTACTTCCATAAGCCTATATCTTTTAGATATATGTGAAGATGTTTATTCCCTATCAAAAAATTCCTATATATGGTCTGTTATCTGCAATTTCTCCGTGTTGAAACTGAAGTGCTAGTAGTAAAGGTGCTTTTGTGTAATGCAGTGATTTTCTTTCATGTATTCTAGCTTCCCCTAATATCTGATGCAATTGACAATGAACTTCTTTTCATTTGCTTAATCATGTATACCAAATGGAAGCCTACAGAAAAAAAGTCTTGATCTGGCATTAGTTCTAATCATTAACGGTGTGGTGTAATGGATTTAAATTAAATGTTTGGAAAGTAATGTGGTAAATGGGAGAGAGAGATGATTTTTGTGGTTAGATACCTTGGGGTAGTAAAGGGTTTTTTTCTAAACTGCTTAAATTTGATATTTTCTCTTACTTTTTTAAGGGCTGAGGGTAGCCCAGGATGGCCGCAGCTTCATATGATCAATTGTTAAAGCAAGTTGAGGCATTAAAGATGGAGAACTCCAACCTTCGGCAAGAGTTAGAGGATAACTCAAATCACCTCACAAAACTGGAAACAGAGGCGTCTACTATGAAGGTATTGCAAGCTCTCTGCCTGCATGGGGTTTCTGTCACTGCCCTTTGTGTCATGGACTGGGAATCGCTCAGAGACTTTTGTGTGCTTCTAGATTGCTATGGAAGTCCTTGTCAAGGCTGTGTAAAGGAAAAGCTATCAAAGCTACATTTCTTTATTATTATTTCTTCATTTCAAAACTGTTTTCTAGAAACAGCTTCCAGTGTGCTGTGATAAGCACTGCCATTTTAACACAGCTGTACTTCCCAGCAGGAAGTCCAGATGGCTGACCAAGTTTGATGAAGCAGGTATTGTTCAGCTCTTGAAAACGTGGGAAACACTGGTGATTTCAGTTTTTTCAGATAATTTTAAAAATTGGGATGTTTCCTATAATTACACTATTTAAGGTCTCAACAGGAGAAGTTCCTTTTAACATAAAACCACAAGTTCTCCAGTCTCTCCCAAAGTCTAAATCAATACTTTAAAATTCATCCAGATGTGTTCCTGCTGGTGTTTGTTGGCTAAATGCAGGCCTTCAGAGCCACCTATCCAAGAGCAAACACTAGACTCAAGTGGAATTTAGATGGTGTTTAATTGGTAGGAAGATACACCATCAGCTGCATCTATGTCATTCGTGATACTGAGCAAGGCAGAATTTTGCAAGCTTTAGAGCTGCCTTAATGCTCTCCCTAAGCTGACAAATCCTGCTGCTTTTTGCTAGCAGCCAGCAAAACCAGTCTGCTTTCATTACCTCAGTTAGAAGGGTTCAGAAATTGTTGGTATTTCTGTGTATACTCCTGTATAGGGTAGGCGTATTCTAAATATTAAACAACATTTTTTTTCTCCATCTCCTTGATTCCCAGTCTTCTTATGACAGACTTACTGTTCCTTTACAACCAGTCTTTAATTTTTAAAAATGTTAATTTGATTAATATAGCAATTAAAAATATTTTAACTCAATTTTCTTCTCCTCCAGCATGTAGACTGTATATTCACTGTAAGAAGAAAAATTCTTCTGCTTTCTGAAACACTGATTACAGCACTTGAAAAAAGCATAGATATTTCAGATACATTTAATCCTTGCATTGAAGAGGAAAATGGAAATGGCTTTGTTACCTAAATTAGAAGGAAATTGCAGTCCTTTACACCAGCTACTTGAAATGGTTGTCATTAGCAGCTGCAGAAAAAACGTTTGTTTGCTGAGTTGCATGTCTGAAAACTAGTTCTGTCATTTATATTATTTTTCTTAAGATGATATTACAACAAATTTGTCAGTAAAAAACCCCTTCAACTCAAATACCAAACTCAGTATGTTTCCTTTCACTTTGGGATTGGGTGGAGAAGAGATTGTTCAGATTAATGAGATTTGGTTGGGTTTTTTTTTTTTTTTTTTTTTGAACCATGTTCTATTAGGAAGTCTTAGGTTCATTCCTCAGGTGTATTTGCTCCTGCACCTGAAAGTCATGACTTTCCCTTGCTTATTTCAGACTCTTTTCTTTGGAAAGTGTCACAGCGTATTTTTGATTTCACTTGAACCTGAAGAATGGTGTGGGAATGATCTTGGGGTCAGATTGGGGTCTGTGGATGAAGTTTGATGGGGATTATTGCTGGATTCTCTTAAACTGGAGGATAATTTTAGTTTTGCTTTGGAGGCTTTTGTAGAAAGTATGTGTTGGCTTTTTTTGCACTGAAAGAACCTGCATGGTTTGTATGGTTTCAGTACTGTAATTATGGATAATTAAAAGCAAAGTCATTAGCAGAGCCAGAGCAGTCAGGATTGGAAGCCCTTTGGCTACCATATATGCAGTCAAAAAATTTCATTAATGTCTTGGAAAAAATGATTTTTTGGGAGCACAGAAGTGTCAAAAAGTCCTGGTAACCTGTCATGCTAAGTGAGATCCCAGATACTAGCATAAGAAGGGGAGCAGCAGTGAGGAAAACAAGCTGTGGTTCCATGGCAGACATCCCTGTACTTGCAGTGTGAATTTTGGTCTGTGGCCCAGTGCAGGGACATCTCACAGTGATTCTTTGGAGTGCTGCTCTGTTTGTCTCCTCATTTCCTTATATTCTTTAATCAGTTGTGAAGGGCGGTCATTAGGAAGGGCATTTTGATGACAATATTGAAGGAGTTTTATGTGGGAAATAACACTGTTAAAACGGTGTGTGAGTGTGCCCCATCTTTATAATCCCTTCATTTCAGAATTGTAAGGTAATCATACGGGAATTAAAAGCTTAACATGAGCTCATCTTGCACATGTATTTATTATAAACTACTACTGACCTATATAGGAACTATGTCCGAATGCTTCCTGTTTAAAGCTAAATCTCTTATTTAAAAGTGAAAACTCCATTTGCTGTCCAGAAAACAATATGATGGCTAAACAGAGAAAAATGTGATAATGGGGGGTGTCAAAATGATCAGTAAAACAGTCTCCACTTTGTTTTTTAATTTGTGTTGTCCTAGGGATTAACTGTTCAAACAAAAGAAATCCCTCAGAGTAGTATGACTAACTTGGGAAACTCAGTTGTTTTTATTGGCTTACTGTCAGATGAAGTACAGCAGTTTGGTATGATAAAATGTTCTCTCTGAATTAACAAATAGGCTGTTTGATGGTCAATAAAATAACGATGTCGGCCCATAAATAAAGAAAAGTGGTGTCAATGTCTAGATGTAAGAGTAACTGCATAAAACACAGACTGTGGACAAATTTAGAAAAATATGAACAGTTTTATCTGAATTCAAAACCTGTAAAATTCATGGAGAGACAAGAAGTAATCGAATACCAGCTATACTACTTTGTGCATATACCTACATGTCTCCCACATTTGTAGAAGACTTTTCGTGAGATTTTCTTGCCTGGTTCTTGTAGAGGACAAGTATTCTTATCTTTAAGGATGCTATTTATTTGTTTGTTTATTTATTTATTTATAATGTCATAGCTAATGAATATCAGCATTTTTCCCCATATAAAATCTGGGGGGAAACAGGTGTGTTTACCATAACCACCAGAACTCTAGAAATTACGTAAGAGTGACATCTTACACGTGAGTGACATACTTGTTTTCCACACTCACTGAATACTTTTATTTTACAGTAAATCAGTAATTTATGATATCATGTGTAAGAAAGCTGTTTTTAGTATATGTGGTGCTCTATGAGCAAAACATTCTCTTGTTTTTATATAGTGCACTTAAAATTTTATTCTACATACGGCTTTTCAGTTTATTCAGTGTTTTCTGTACTGTGTCAGTATGTATCAAAAATAAAGTAGAAAGACTATCTGTGGAAGTGATTGAAATTTGTTCATTTTTTTGAGAAGTGTTCTAACCAGATAGATATACACTATAAAGAAACACAGTGGTGGTTAAACTGTTTTCAGAAAATCATGAGCTGTTCATTCATGTGTTGTGGAGAGTGGTGTTTAGGCAGATAATTTTCTTCATATAAACGTTTTAGTTTTAATGATTTTCTGTGGGTTTTTTTTTGTTTTCATTTAGTTTGTGTGTTTTAAGGAATTAATGTTTAAAAGACAAAGTCCTAGAGAGGTCATTTCTATCACATCCATTGCACAGCTATAGAGAGTGATTTTTTTTTTTTTTTACATTGATGGTGTTGTGAGTTTTTTCAGCTGATGAGACAGTGGGCAGTAAAACTTGTGATGCTATTATGTTGGATTGAAATATATTTTCATATTTATTTAAATAAAAAAGCAAGAACGAAGATATTTTATTTTGAGGATTTTTATTTTGAATTCATTTGTAAGATACTAAGCAGTAATTTAATGTGATAGCAAAAGGAATACTAAGTCTTCTAGAGTATAATATCCCAGATTTTTTTCATTTTTGTGCATACTTTGGGATGTTGATGAATTAATACTCAAATTAGCAGAATTTAAAGGTAAAAAACAATGCTGAAGAAGGTGCCACGGTGCCTAGTTTTCATCTTCAGTCTTGATGGCTTTGAAAAAATTGTGAAAAAGCTTATATTGTATTAGAACTACAGTGTACTTTTATGTTCAAATATGATTCAGTTGCATTTCATTTTATCTGCAAATTCAACTTCCCATTACATCTTTTTATGACTATTGGAAAGAATGAATATACAAATCCTTATCAGAAATAGCAGGTTGTTCAGCAAGTTAGCAATTTAGCAGCTACAGTGACTTTTTTGTCTCATTTTAAGAAGAGGGACTCTGGAAAATGTGCTGATTGCAGATTGGACCTTGTTAGCCTATGTTTGTCTTTAAAAAAGAGAAGATGGATGTTCAAAATGTTCCAGAAACTAACTTAACCATCTTGCACTGTTTTGACATGGAAGCTGCACTTTGTGATCTATAAATCATAAGAGTTAAAAAAAAAAAAATTGAAAGTGCTGATCCTTTACGTCAGATATACTTGTGGCTTAATCACACCCCTTTTAGGAGTAAGATTTCAGATACTATTTGTCCCCATTTTGCCTCCTGACTAAATTTAAGGTTTCCTTTTAAATGTCTACTAGGCAATTCTCTCTTTAGGAGTGAGTAACTGCTCTTATCAGATGTCTCCCTGATCAGGTAAGCAGGTGATCCCATTTTCTTTTAAATTGACAAACCACACTCAGCCTTACAGTCTGCTTAGCCACCACTTCTTGATATTTAACTCTGAAAACCTGTTTTGTTCTGATCAGCTGATCATGAGTTCATTGATCCTTGTAAAGCACAGAAGGTATTTGAGATACTATTGTGATTGGCACAGCAGTTTTTGGTTCAATGTTTTGTGGTAAGCCATGTGCTCGCAAATTAGAATTTGAAGCCCAACATATTTACAGAGATCTCTGATACTCACTGCTTAAAATATTGTCATGTGCTATATGTACATGCGGTGTCCATGTGTCTGTGTCTGCTTCCTCAGGTAGGTGGTAGATGAATACATTTGACCCAGATGTGCAATGTCACCTTCAGAAATCTAACAACAGTTTTTCTTCTGAGGTACCAGAAATTACAGATTTTGCTGGGGATACTTACTGTGTCCAATAACATCACTTTTCCATCTCTGTGCAAAAGGAGAGTGTTTTTAGCTACATCCTGTCTTTTCCTTTTTTCATTTTATTTTCAGAGAAAAGATTTTTGGTTGGCACAGTGAAATGTTTCACCAAGGCATATATAGAAGAACACAGCTGAAAAATTACATTAAGCTATGAAAGCAAACCATTCAGAAGAGAATGTTAAAATATATATATTTGATCTGGAATTGCTGTTAGTGAGTAGGCTGCACGTAGTAACTAAACTACAGTATAACCCGAGATGGTTTATTTGAATCCTAAATGTAGTACAATACACATTTCTTAGTGCATCCTGTTGCACGTTAGAATACTGGCATTATTTCCAGAACTGGATTCCAGATCCTGATTTCTGACTGCTCTGAGTTATATGGTATGTTGTTGTTTCTGCTAAGAGGTCAAGTCAGATATAATATAGTGGATTATAGTTGCTTCATGGACCAAAACCAGTGTTGTGGTATCTCCACAGCAACTGGTCATAGAGAACTTGAGGATATTTCCCTGCTATGCTGCGAACATCTCAGTGGCTCTGTCTGGAGTTTTAAGGTTCTTGGTTCTTCGATGGTTATTCAACTTAAAGGTAGAAAGTGCAGAATAAATAGTCTTTACTTTAGAAACCCCAGTGAGATTTCTTCCATTATCTATATTTCTTTTCAACATAGTCTTAAGTCATCTGGAAAAAAAAGTGAGATAGAAGAGTTTGACTGATGATTTTCATGGTGGTAAAATGAACACGGGAGTGTGAACAGTTGCAAAAGAATCTTCTGGCATTGAATGAGTGAATTGAATTTGTGGGAAATAAAATTCCATGGTCAAAAGCGTAGGAGAATCATGGCTTCTAGAAAAGAGTCTTAACTTTATGTACACTATGAGGACTGAATTAATATGGCAACAGCATAGAAAGAGCTATTAGAGATACTATAAATACCTGAAAAATAGGAGGGCCTTTCCATATAGTGTCAAGTTAGTGCTTAGTTTGGATTCACAGAGTTAGTCTGATGTTGGGAATTACTGGGTGTGAATAGGGAAACAGAACAGTTATAATTGTGTCAGGATGAATACATGCTGATCCAGAAGATTAATATTCTATTCTGATGAACCCCCTCAGGAAAGATCTAATAGAATTCATTATATTAGGTGCCAAAAAAAATCGAGTGATCTGAAAATCTTCCTTAAGTGACATGATTGAATAAAATGTGACTTTTCAGGTGAAGACACTGGCAAAGGAAGGATGGGAAGAAGATTGTTGAGCTCTAATAAAAGATCGTAAGTGTTCAGTGATCATAAGATCATGAAGAGAATTATTAGGGAATTAGTAGTTTTCATGAGTACTAGATCTAAGGGCATTAAATAATGTGAGGTAGACTGTGAGATAGACAGTGGAAAAAAAACAAAGCTTGTTTTTGTATCATGTGTTTGCCATGGGAGGTGTAACTACTGGAGATGTGGTTTCAGGAAGTCTTCAAGTCAAGACCAGAGGGAATCTGGGGAGAGGACATACAAGAGAAATGAACAGTAGGTTTTGTTCATGTATCCTCACTGGGTTCCTCCTGTTGGAGAGGAAGGAGGTTGGTTTGGAAAGACGTTTGGTCTTTCTCAGTGTTAGGAATGGTGTTTGCTCTTGATTCTGTTCTTGATTCTTGTCTAGAGCACGAGTTGTATGAGGAGCAGCTGGGGAGGCTCAGCCTGGACAAAACGAGACCCATGGGGGACCTTCTCACTCTATACAACTTTCTGACAGAAGGTTGTGGTGAGTTGGGGGTATGTCCCTTCTCCCAAGCAACAAGCAACAGGCTAAGAGGAAATGGCCTTAAGTTGTACCAGAGATGTTTAGATTGAATGTTACGAAAAATTTCTTCACTGAAGGAGTTGTCAAGCCCAGGAACAGGCTGCCAAGGGTAGTGGTGGAGTCACGATCCCTGGATGTATTTAAGGGACATGTAGATGTGGCACTGAGGGATATGGTTTCATGTAGGACTAACCCAGTGGTGGGTTTAATGGCTGATCTTGAGTATTCTTCCCAGCCTGATTCTGTGATCATCCTGTTATGTCAGTACTATGTTGCTGTGAGGTTCCAGACAAGTTACCACTTTTACTGCATCCTTCAGTTGTAGGATTTATTTGTTTCCCATCATCCTAGGTCTGTCTGTGCATGTCTGACTTACAGCTCTTTGGAGAAAAATCGTGTTTACCTGGATACAGACTGTAGTGAAAGAAACTTCTTTTTTTCACTTAGTACTTGAAGCAGTTGAACATCAATTTTCCCTCTTTAATTAGCCTTTGTGTCACCAAGTGATGAGAACCTTATAGCACAGTGTTCATTTGCTCATTGATATGCAAGGAATGTACTTCAGGAAGTGGTGCCTGTGTTAAATCTGCCCTTGTCCTGGCATTATTTCCTTGCAGATTCCAGCCAACTCTAATGAATCAACTTTATTTTGTCTTACTGATTTTTCTTTTTTAGCACTTTTGTACTCCTGGCTCTTAGGAGTTGTTTATGGTACTGCAGGCTCTGCTGTCTTAACAGAGCTTGTTTTTCTTCTTTAAACTTACAGTTTAAAGAAGCATGTTTTGATCCATACACTGTCTGGCTCACAAGAGGTGCTTTGTTTTGATTTTTCTGATACCTCACTGGATTTTGTTGTTCTCTTTTGAAGAGCATTAAGCAGGAACATAAATTCCAGCCTTCAATAAAGGGAAACACAGAAGGATTTGGAAGTGCTTTCAAGAGCAGCTAAAGATGCAGTGACAAGTGAGGAGTTTGTGTAATAAGTTTCCTGCTTTTGAGAATGAAGCTATGTGAGGGAATCAATAAATTTAAAACATAAATTAATAAAATTTATGTGCAATTCATGTTTGTATCAGTTGCAGTGAATTTGACCATCAGATCTATTCTTTGCATGTAGCAATAACAAACTTTTTGTTTGAGGTGAACTACAAAAAAAAACCCTTAGTAATTAACACAAGTGAGTTTATTTTTACTCTTGCTCATTTTTAGACTTAAAAAACAAACAAAAAAAAAAACCCCCAAACAAAGGTATTTTATTTGGGTTTGCAGATTGAAATATTAAGGAAATGACAGTTTTTAGGTAGATGATGCCATGCTGATTTTGCCAGTTGGTCACTACATCCTGTAATACAATTTTACCTCTTCAACAAAAACCTTTCCAAAGTCAGCGTGCTCAATGCTCCTAGGATGGATGAAAATATATACTCGTGTAACGTAGTGTTATTTTCTAATTTACTTCTCCAAAGGAAGTTTTTAAATCCATATTTTCAGGCGTATAGTGTTGCATAATGAGTGAAGTATTTAATTGAAAGATACTCCTTCATAGAAATTGAGTCTACAGGAAGAATTGAACATTTTTTACTAGAAAATACTTTCCTTTTTTCTTTTTGTTTTTTTCATTATTAAAAGTTAACTAAAACTACATCTTCTGTCAGCTGGATTTCTTAGCTAAACTGTCTCCTTGATTGACTGTGGTCTCATTATGAGTGGGTTACACACCTTCTGGAAATTGCACCACTGCAGTCCCCATCAGAAACACTGTCTTTGGACAGCCAAGCTAGTAGGGGAGAATTAAGTGAGAATTGTGAGATACACACCTCAGGCAGCATTGAACAGATGCTCAACAGTGCTCAAAATCCAATTGCATTCAGTACAAGCTAACAAAATATTTTGCTTTTAGGGTAACCAAATTGTGTTCTGTATTCTGAAATAATACACTTTTAAAAATAAGTACGTTAGCTGTGAATCAGCTAGATGTAGAAATTTAACATTTTGCCTGCTTATTAAGGGAGAACATTGGAAACATAAATGTCAGGTCCCTTCCAGAGAGTTGGCTACACAGGCACTTGCAGAGCAGGTGCACATATGCCCCTGCTCTCTTTGGGATCTTTTAACTTTGGATTCATCCCATTCTGCGTAAATATCATAACAATGGACAGAATATGGGGTTACCTAGTTTTTTCTTTGAGTAGCCATGCTAGCCTTCTGATTTTTTTCATATTTTCTGTGTTTAGCTGCCTGTATGAACAGCCTTACTGTGTGTGATTATAGCTGATCTTGTCTGAGAATAAAATGATGTTTGTTTTTTTAGCAAATGCATTGTTTGGTGAACAAATAGAGAGAAAAGAGATTGATTCAGCAGTAGCATTCCTTGCCTGTGTTAATATTTACGAAATAGGTGCTAAATTTTCAGTTTCTGTAACTTGTGCTGTGTGAATTCACCCAGTATTTTCCTTTTAATATCTACCTGGTTTTTATTTAATTTCAATACATGCTTACCTGGCACTTAAGCACTTGAACTTTTGAAGTCTTGCAATGGAAAACAGTAATGACAGGAAACATTATATGTTATTTTGATTTATTTTTTCTCCCTAATGTGAGCCTGCATCTTCATTCTCAAATTATTTCACTTGCTCTTAGTTGGATTTTGCGTCTGCAGAATGTTTTTGTAGTTTTTTGTGCTCCAGCCTTTTGGAAGGGAAGAGGTGATGTTCTTCTGAAGTCATATGAGCGAGGCTCACACCAGGATAGTGACACAGGGAATTAAACTGATAGCATGGTAGATAATGCTATCATTGAGATCCACAATGGTTAGATCTTCCAAAATAGAAGTAATTTTGAAAGTAATGATGTGTATTGATCATTCAATAAATTCTGATGTGTTAGTGGAAGAAACTGTCATAAGCTGAACTGACTCTTAGAAATTGTATGAAGTGATGAATTCTGAGAAGTTCTGGGAATTCAGTGACTGCACAGCTAATGCAGTCAGGCATATTTTTAAGCTCACATGAACTAAAAGTGTGGTTATAAAAGTCATTTTGCATCCTACAAAACACAGATGTTTAAGATATCAGTGAATTTGTTTAATCTGCAAAGAGCAGCAATGGCATTATATTGTTGGAGGTCTGTGTGTTTTTACAGTTTTACAATAAGTAGTATTTTTAGATCTTGCAATTCTGAAGTTTCTACCAGGATCCAAATTGGCTGGAAAATTGAAGAAAAAATTTTTTTAACTTTTATTTTTAGAATTTAGATGAAATTGAGCTCGTGATATATGTAGTTAATGCCATTACTTTAGACAACTCTCTTTTGGAGCATAAAATCAGATAACTTTAGTTGACCTGGCAGTGTGCTTGCACTAAAAACTAGGTGCTATCTTCTCTAAGTGGTTATAGCAAGTGACAGCTTCTGAGTGTGGTGGCACTGGGTGAATATTTTCCTTCTAGAAAATGACATTGTTGGAAATTAAAATGAACGACATCATTTCACATAAGAAATGCTTTCCTCTTTCTGCAAGGTTGAAAGTTTAGTTGCCCCAGTGTTCCACCTCAGTCAGCAGTACTGTCATTGGTGGTGTTATAATTTGGGCCTGGTTACAGGGTTGAGCAGCCAGAGCAGTGCTTGGCACTTGGGGCAATGAGAAGGGCTCCCACCAAGCATGATTAAGCAGCAGCTTAATTAACCAAAACGTATAGGAGCAAAGAGCTCCTTCCAAGCACTCCCTCAGCCCCTGTGAATGTTGTACCGCATATGGCAGAATTAATTCACTGTCAAGTTCATGTAGTTATGGCAGGTCATGTAAGACTTTAAACTTAAATTTCTACTATCTTTAAAAAACACCAGTATTTTGATGTGTGCCCCCACTGTGGTTCTGACATTTAATGGTTTTATGGAATTTGAGTGATGTTCTTTTAGTATATGTTACCTTTTTTCCTGTTCTTCTGAACAGTAATTGAAACAACATTCAGCTCCATTAGAAGTCAAAAATTACTTTCAATTTAGAAGTGTTACATTACAGTTTCAGCACACCAGGTTAAAAACATGAGTACCAATGCTGCCAGAAATACGGCAATTTAAAAATAATGCTGATTTGGTTAACCATGATTTCTTATTCATTCAATATGCATATTCCCATCCTGTATGCTGCTAATAGATGTTGGATTGCTGTCTGAAATTGTGAACACTTTCTGTATTTGTGCAGTTAAACCTGGTTTTATACTCAAATGTTGTAAACACAGTGGTAACCAACATAACTGGCCTGTTAGTATATCTGGTGTGCTGTGTCCAGGAGTTTCATATATTTTTTGTTTTAATTTTCATATATTTTGGCCTTCACTGAATACACATAGCTATGACAAAAGTGAATACAAGTAATAAAGCTTAATGTTTGAAGGTGGGGGGGAGAGAATAGTGTTTACAGGAGACGAAACATACCTGAATTGTCGTCAAAATATCTTTTTACATATACCATATTTTGAAATATTCCTAACTATTAATATTTATACATACAGTGCCCGAAAATTGAATGAACTTTAAGTCTTAACTCCTTGGGATTTTAAATCTGCCATTGTAAGCATTATTCATCTGTGATTCCTTTCCTTATTAGCAGCTCAAGTAAATTCACAGCCCTTAAACCATTTTATTTACAAGAACCCTTACCACTTAGCTGGGTGCATCTGCTGTTAGTTAAGGTGCTTTTATTTACCATAGTTGTGCAGTTACATGCTGACGGATCTGATCTCTTTTATTTAATGATTCATAAAGTAGGTTTTACGTCAGGATTATATTCAGAGTCCAAACAAAAAATCCCAGCCAACCTGACAAAAAATAGACAGTTTCAGTACTTCACAGTCCAGAGACTGTGAAGACAGAAACCCTTTTAAATGATGATGAGTCATAGGGCCTGCTCCATTTCCAAGAACACTCTTGTACTTCTGCACGGGACAAGATAAACTAAGTTTTATACTTAAGTGACCATTAAAATAATTTGACTTGCATTCTTTAGAAGAATAGAAAAAAACCTTGCAGCCTTTTCTTACAGACTTATATTTGTGTATTTTTCAGTAAATCACTGCTAAGTCAGTAAAGAATTTGGTTAGAATAATGCTGTGAACCACTACTGAAATAGTGAAATTTGCCTAACTAAAGAGATACTAATTGAACCTTGGAGACTATTTTATGCTTTAGTGAACATTATATCAAATTTAATATTAAATTATCATGGAAAAGTACTATTTCAAAGCACTGTATGCATGTAAACAGTATTAGTGTTGAATCCTAGATTATAAATAGTGAATAACTTTTCATTAGCACAGTAACAGATAACTTGCCATGTTTCCTCCAGAAAGATTATTGCGGAAAACTTCTCTGTTTCTTGTTCAAGTAAAATTGCAAATTCCCTGACTTGTCATTTTAGCACACAGCCTGATTTTCCACCAGTACCTGGCCCAGTGGGGCTGCATCTCGTTCTCTAACGTTTGCCTCCTTTATTTAACTGCCTGTTGAATTGTCAGTTTCGATTTTGAAGTGTACTGTGATGGAGTTTGAAGTTGATGTCATAGCCTAATAATGCCATTGTTGCCTTAGCAATGGCACTGTAAAAAAAAATGTAGAAAAATACAGAAGAGCCAATTTGAGAGAAATGTGTGTACTGTTGCAGGAAAAAGGGGATGATACAAAAACCAAAAGTTAAAACTTTTAACTTTTAGTTAAAGTAGTGAATTGAAACAGAAAATTTGAGCAAGGTGATCCAGTGTGGTAGTGTTTAACTGTTGCAAGTATTTAGAAAGAGCAATCCCTTGCTCCCTGGACTTCTCAGTCATGTAATTTGGTAGGGCAGGAAATGCTGATGGTAGTTCCATTTAGCTTCTCGTATTGGCTCATAGAGCAGGAAAACTCATTACATAGGGAAGTATCCTGAACATGCTGAAACAGCAGATGTGCCACAAATGCGAGAGAGAGGCTTCTAAATAGGGAATGAAAGGAGAGGTGGGATTTGGGGTTTTTTCCTTGTAAACAATGCTGTTTTCAGAGAAAAATGATTCATTAGTTATTTCTAAGTTTATCTGAGTTGACAGGTGTCCAGTGAGACTGCAAAACTCTCTCAAGACCACTTCATGTATCCACACTGCCCTTTTAGACTTTAGGCTAAGGCTGTTGTCTGCAGATCTGCCCTTGCATCAGACAGTACAGGAGCCCTTCTTTAAGAAACGCCGCATCAGTTGTTTGTCTGCCTTTGCTGACTGGGCAGATCTTATGTATAGAGATGGCTGGACCATATGGCTGATGAGGGTGCCCTTGAACATACTTAAGAGCACAAGCACAGGGAAGATGTCTTTCCAAGAATACAAATTTTATCACCCCAGGCTTGATCCTAAAGGCAAAGCTGACATTAACAGATAGTGCAGTAGGAGCAGCTCTGTAGGTGAATTGTGTTGTATACATACATATATAATATATATTTCCGGGTATTTTGTCTTTGGACTAGTTTCAGCCTGTTCCCATGGAGTGAATGTCCACCAGAACTCCTGGGTGTAACTGCTGGCTTGGCTTGATCCAAAAGGGGTTTGGTTCATGCTCCAAGATAACTACAGTGGGAATCCAGGTAGAGCTAGTGTGGGAGTATGGAAGTCTGGCATCAAACTGGTCCAAACTAAGACATGAATGTGGGCAAACACCTTGACTTCATCAATAAACCAGAAATTTGGGTGTCTGTAGTCCAGAATTCTTCCCAGAGCAGAATGGCAGAGGCTGCATCAGCTAGGCTGCTACATTTGGTCCGAGTCTAAGGCTTGAGATTATTTAACCCAGAACTCTGTACGGTTCTGTACTCAAAATCCTTTTACTTTTAATTACAAGTAACAGCTCTTTGAATACAGAAAAGCTGATCATTGCACTGCTTAAAGAAAATCTTGAATTTTCATAGATGACACATTTTTTTCTCTTGAAAAGAGAAAAATGCATTTAAAAGGTACCTTCTGTGTAAGTTGCAAAACCTACAGATATTGACAGTAAGGTATGCTAGACTCTTAAAAGAACAAAACTTTGGTATAGACATCTTTTTAAATTGTCTAGAATTCATTAATTTTCAGATCTGAACCGAAGTGCAATCCTGTGTGCATTCTATGTATGAAAATTGCAGAATACTTTCCATTATTCAGAATTGCTTTCATCTCCTGACAGTTGCTGCTCCTAAATATATTTTCTGTGGCCCAGTATGAAAAGTGATACTTGCAATTCCAGTAAGGGATTTTTGCCTTGTAGCCAGTCTTTTTTATTTGTTCTTGCTGTTGATGTTTCTGTCATGATGATATTGAAAAGAAATTTCACTAACTTGCATTTAATTTTCTATGTGAATTTAGGCCACTGAGCATGTGGGGACCTGGGGACTTTCAGGCCCCTTTAGTGTAATAGTCATTGTTTCCTATGATTTTTTTTGTGCATCAGAACTATGTTCCTTCAGCTGTATAGTTTTATCATACATAGTTTCAATAGCACATGGCAGTAGTCTTGGGTTTGAAACTTCAGGTGAAGGAGTCTACATCTCTTTCTGGTGGGTCTGATGGTGGTTGAAATAGAAGCAGTAGTAATAAAAATAATTGATGCCTTGAAGGAAACCTAGATCTTTTGCTCCCAGGTATAGTAATGGTAGCATTTGTAGTAAGAATAACACGATTCTTCTTGCTGGCTTACAGTGGTGCTAAGACCTCAGAGAAAACATCCTGGGGATTTCTCCTAGTCAAGATACTCTTCTGTTAATTCTGTAGGAAAAATTGATTTTTACAAGACTGACTGATTTCTCTGTGCTTGGATTTCTCCATCTCTTAGTTCAAAATTACTGATATTCATTTTGAGAAGAACTTCCAAATAATCCAGTAGATTGAACTGCCAGATTGGTTAATGCAGGATACACTTTACAATATGACAGTGCTGGGGGAAACATTGTAGAATATATCTGAGGGCAATTAAAATTATGACATTTGATCACTGTTCACATGAAATACAATTTACATGAGTGTCTCAGCAGCTGAGACATGAGTGTGCCCATTTGGGTAAGATAGGATGTATTTACCTTGTGGGTTATTATTGTAAGGATTTCTTAATTACACTTAATTTCTTACAGAAGGTACTAAAACAGCTACAAGGAAGTATTGAAGATGAGGCAATGGCATCTTCTGGACAAATTGACTTACTGGAACGACTTAAAGGTAAATCTAAAATTTTCGTTTTAAGTAGGTTCATTTCTTTCTCCATTGTTTTTAATTTGGGATAAAATTTTGGAAGTCATTTATATCTTCTTTCCAGGTTGGCATTGATGATTAGGCATAGTCTCAGTGCTTAAACATTTTTGCTAAACATTTTAAGACACACTCTTTAAAACAAAACAAAAAACCCAACAAAAAATTATTCTCCGTTCATACTTTTGCTACTGTTCCTCTGGGATTTCATATGAACTGCTTTTGGTATAACTCACATATTTTTGGAAAAAAATCCCTAGAAGTTAATGTTAGTATAGTTCCACCAATTTTCTAAACTTATTTGCATGTCCTACCCTCTCCTTGTCATATTACTGGAATTGTTCCTGTCATGCTGCAAATTGATAGCCCCTTCCCTATAGCACATGCTGGAATGCGTAACATCCCATTGTATGGGAAGTGCCAGCAAGCCCAGACCCTAACTCCCTGTATATATACACTGTCTCTGCCACTGACCCAGAAATTTCATAGGGATGTCTACATTTAAGAGCCCTGTGATGAACAGAGTAGTTATCTCTTACATGATGGTGAAGTGTTTGCAGCTTTTATGGGAAAGAAATGTTTAGGAAGTGGGGCCACAAGATAATTCACATGATGTTTATGCAGAACTCTGCCCGTTTCTTAAGTTCTCTGGTAAGGAGGCAGGCAGGCTTTTGTGGGGATAGTGTTCTGATTGCCAGGATTGCAGTTTGGCCATCTGCTCAGATAACTGCTGTTCTCCAAATCCACTGTATCCATTGTTTTCGTTCAAAGTATTTTCGCTGCATTTCTGTGCAAAATGTTTCTGTTAAAAATCCCCATGGATTTGTTCAGGAAGTAAGAAATTAAGATAGAAATTATACTTTAATTTTGAACCTTCAGCTCTGAAAAAGGTTTGCTGTTCATTATCTAGAACTGAATTTGGAAAGCACCAGCTTCGCTGGGGTGAAGTTAAGGCCAAAGGTGTCCGTGCGTTCCTATGGGAGCCGGGAAGGGTCCGTGTCGAGCCGCTCAGGGGAGTGCAGTCCAGTCCCTATGGGGTCATTTCCAAGAAGAGGCTTTATGAATGGAAGCAGAGAAAGCACTGGTTACTTAGAAGAGCTAGAAAAAGAGAGGTAAATTAATTTTTTTATTCCTCCAGTATGGATTGACTTCTAATTTTCATGTGGAAGTTTACTAACACACCTAATATTTAGCTATCACAAATACGGTTTTGATCAGCGGTGTATTTACCTGTCATTTACTATGACAGGTAAGAAACCAGGAATCTGCATTTTATTTAGATGCACATGCAGAAAAATATAAAAAAAAAGCATGAAGTATCATTCAGTTTCTACTGCTTCGTATGTGGCTTTCATTGTTACTCTTTGTTGGCTGAAGGTTTTTTTTATTATGATAAGCAGGTTGTCACTGTCCGAAGTATATTTAAACAGCAGGGTGGAGCATTCTAACCACTTCCATATCTCCCCACCACTCTTGATAAATGCTGAAGCTGTAACAATGCGATGATGAAATCGCTTTCTCTCTTTTGCAAATGGTTATTAAGCCGTAACTGGTTTATCAGTTATTTACTATTAACAGACATGGACCTGGTGACTCTACTCTCTCAGCAAATATATCAGCTAAACAAAATACATGTTCTTATCTTCACTATGTTGTTCCCATCAGATGTTTTGTATTGACAAAATCCTGTGATTTCTTTTCTTGAAAGGCAGTGATACCCATTTTTAGGAAGAACATACTTTCAGATTATAATGCAGAATTGTTAACACTTTATCAGTCACTTACAAAGGAAATGCGGAGTAAGAGACATGCAGCTGTTACCACTGAAGCCATCTTTATTTCTTAAAATTAACCTGACTGAAATACCAGATGTTTTCAGAAGCCCATCTGCAAGACAGGGTTTTCTAAAGGTTTGGTCCTACTTAATGGATGAGACATCAAGCTGTGGGCTGCAAAACCAAATAAACTGCAACAGAGTGTTTTTATGCCTAGTAGACATTAATAAGCAAAAAAATCCATTTTGAAGTTGTAATAGAAAAGCATTTTGGATAATGAGTGGGTTGTGGACAGACATCTAGAAACCCCTCCTCCAAAGCATTTTCTGTGGAGCTCAGCAATATTTTTGCAGCCAAGACCTGAAAGGACTGTGCTTTTCTTCCTAGATATTATGTCCAGGTCCCTTTTTTTTGGTCCTATCAGCAGAATGAAAATAGCTTCTCATGGGTCCATACTGAGCCTGTTCTAGCAGCCACTCTATTTTTTTCCTTCTCCTAGCCAGGACCACTACTAATGTTCTGTTGCATGAAGTGTAGGTTCCTGAGGAGCTGTATAAGAATATTTCGGAATTTAGGAAACTATCTACTTGCTCGCATCTCAGTCTTCAAGAGTCTAATGTGTCTGTTATTTACCGTCTTGTCAAACTGCGTTTGTTTGTATTTTTCCAGTGCTGTGTTTTCCAACACACTTGGAACCTTCAGAGTGGTTCCAGTGAACTGCTCACTTGGAACAAGCAGCATTTATAGCAGCCAGAGTTCTTCAAGATGATTAGCACCTCTGGTTTATGATCTGTGATTCTTCCCCACCCTGATGGATTCTGAGGTGATAGTTTGGTCATTTTTCTTAGCTGTGAAGACAGCTTAGGCAGTGAACCAGTCTGTGTTCCAAATAACGCTGGAGAAAAGGGATGAGGATGTTTTAATTTCAGAGTAGCTTAGGCACTGTTACTGTTGCAGCTGATGGGGTAAGTATTTGTGCTGTGGAGAAGATGGATCTATGGAGGCATGGCCAGATCACATCTGGCTTCATTATTAGTGAAATGATGGATAATCCTAAACTGCTCTGTTCTTTAAGCTCTTTCAGGATACATATGGAAGCATGTAGGGCATTGATGAGAACCCTGGACAGCAAATGAATCAAAACTTGGGGGGATGTAGGACTGAGCATCTAAAATCACTACCATTTCTAAAAGAAAATTAACCACTTACTTTCCTGTGTTTTGTGTCTAAACTTGTTTGGCATATTTACTAAATTTCTGAGTATCTAAATGTATATATTTGCTAATCAGTTTTGGATTTTTGCACTTAAATAGACTTTCAAGAACTTGTGAAATTTGACAATCCTAAAATAATTTAGAATAAAATTACGCTTTTCAGAAATATGCAAGAGACCATTTCCACTCAGTATTTTAACATGCTGGTACAATATGTGCTGCTTATGGGCAACAGTGTGTGTGTGAGGACTAAATGATATATTTAAATACTTAGAGCAGTTTGCTGGGCACCTGGTGTCCAGTCGGGGTCAACCCACCACACTTGAGTGAAAGTGAACTTCTGAGGGGAAGAAAATTTATCCATTTATTCACCTGCCAGAGTAAAGATGAAAATATTGGCAGATAGCTCATTTGCTTGGCTCTCCTATAATTCCAAAATTTAAAAAAACAAAGAGAAAAAGAGAGAAAAATGGGCAGTGGCAGCACTATGCTTTTAAATTGCCATTTTAGAATACTCTAATCATGAAATATCTCCTGCTTTCTCTGGCTATTTCCAGGTATACTTGGCAAGAGCATTATATCAAAAACAAAATTTTTCAGAGTACACTGCAGGTTAATTTTTGTGTTTGTTTGCGCTTGGCAATTTAGCAAATTTCATAATCTCACCTTTTTAAATCCTGTAATTTGCCACTAAAGATGACAGTCTTCTGAGAAATTTTATGTGAAAATGTTTGTATGCCTTCTTTATTCCTTCTGGTTTATGCCATTCCTTTTTTATTTCTTTAATGTTGATTTGAAACATTTTCTGTCTTGTGGCTTCTTTCTTCCATTATGCTTATCTCCTTTTGGCTGGCTGGTAAAACTTACCAAACTTTACAGCATCAGCACTGCTTTTCAGGATTTTATTCTATCTCCCACCAATTGAAGTGAAAGTATTAATTATAGTTGTAATTTACATAATGCAAGTAGAGTAGCATATAGTTGTTTCCCTTCTCCCTTTTAGCCAGGAATAATATTGGCGCAATTATGCAGAAAATACTTCCAAAAGAATTAAAGAGTTTTCTGCATTCGTCCAGCTTCCTCTGTTGTTGGGAGCTTCAAAAATGTCACGTGAGAAACCCACCCTTCAGAAGAGCAGTTCAAATTGAAAACTTTTTGTTAACTCATAGAAACAGTGTAAACTTCCAAAAGCTTTCTCCATTTGCTTTGCTGAATTCTCAGTGAACATGACAGGGTATGACAGAGAACAGAATTTTTCTGATGCTGTGAAAGTCCTAATGTAAAAATCTTAGGGGTATAAAAAAGAAGGAATAACTTGCAGTGGTTTTTTCCATCTTTTTCATGACCCATGTAGCAGCTCTTCTACTTCAAATCCTTTCCTAATGCCAAGAAGCTCCAGGAGGCTGAGAAGCAGCTGTGCTTCTGGCTGGAATAGTACCTGAGAGTAATGTTAGATGTGGAGAACAGCTTATCAGACACATCTACAGAGAACTGCTGCTTGTTGCTGCTTATTTTCAAGGAAACTGAAGTGCAGCCTCTTGTAGTTGTAGTGACCCTTCAGGTTTTGTGCTGAGGGAGCTTAAAGACTGTTGAAACCTGAATTCTCACAGAGCAGTGATACCGATCTAGTATTCCCAAATGAAGCATCACTTCACAAGACAAAATGACAATATTAAATTAAACAAGTCGCCCTCAGGTCATGCATTATGTTGTTTATGCAGCGCTGATGGTTCTTAAGTTATTTTCTTGCTTCTAGCATCCATTGTGCATGTCAAAACAGATTGAATGACACAGTCTTCACATACTGAATACCTGCATTTCATAAGAAGAACTTAATCACGTTTGCTTAGCTGAAAGTAATCACTTCAGTTTCTGCTGCCGGTTCTTTGACATCCAGAAGCAGAATTAGTCAGGCCTCTCACATTTGCAAGACCTCAGAACTAAAAATACTCTTTATTAGGACTGCATTAATTGTGCTTTCACAGATTTTATTTCGTAGCCTAGACACGACTGGTGCCTGGCTACTCAAGGTGGTAAAAAGGGTGCAGAATTCCACTCTGTCCAGAGATCAGGCACCAGGGTCATGTGGCAAGAGGATGGGCAGGTGGGAGGCAAAAAAAACTTTCTCAACTAGCTTTCCCCAAGCACCATCTATTACTTTTGCCTTCAGTCTGTCTAAAGGACTTTAGGAATTTTTCCAGCCACAGCCTTGTGACTGAAGAATTACTGCTGTCCTGTTCCAGTTACCTGCCAGATTATGGTAATTGTTTGTTACTTCTTTTCAATTATTTTTATTGTAAACCTTGGCATCCTTAAAACAAATCTGTTTCAACACAACTGTTTGATCAAATCTGGAAATTTATGTCATTTTGTTCGTGTTTGCAAACATTTAGTGCTCTTAGTTGTGTGTAGTTTCCCACTCTCACATTGAAGGGAGGGATCCTCTCTTTCAGTTTTCCATTTGCACACAAGCCACTGATACTGGATATGGAATAAATGTTAAGTCATCAAAATTAGCTTGAAACATTTTTAAAGCAGGAAGTAAGTTGAACAGATTTTTTTAAATACAAGTTTTAAAATTCTTTCTTCTTTGTTTTGTGTGGAAGATGGATTACCTTCTCAAATCGTGTCAGTGATGTATTATCAAAATAGTCAGGGAAATTTGTACTTCTGTTATGTGCTGTGTAATTGTTCCTTAATGACGTACAGTAATTATCCGTAATGTGTTTTTGTGCTTTATAAAGGTTCATATGCTCTTGCTCAGAAAGGCCACAGCCAGAGAGGGATGTTAAGGGATGGGAAGTAATATTGGGCACACTTGTATGCAGCTTTCTGTTTTCTGGCTAAGTGTTGATTTTGTCATTTCCGTTAATGAGTAATGTTAAAACATCAGAAGGAAGAACAGTAGTCACAGAAAACATAAGAAAGGGAATAATAAGCTTTTAATTTTTTATTTTTTTTTAAAGAGTGGCTTTTCTGTTAATTTCTACTAGCCAGATTTTGCTGGAAAATTTTAATATATATATATTTTGAGGAATATTGTAGCCATGAGCCTTGTTTCATTATTTTCATAAGATTTAGAATTATATAAAATTTAGTTTATGAAGGATTGTTAAAATAGTATCTGTAATTTCTGATAGGTTTTTTTGCTTGGTAGTCTGCATATATTACTCATTTTGTCTTAGTTATTACTCAGGTATGCAGTGTGCTTATGATACCCATTCAGAATATTTTTAACAGCTGCAAATGTGTCTTGTCTCCAACATTCGGTGAAAAATACTGGTTTAAAGTATCTTAGGCACTCACAGAAATGGCTTATTTTGTGTGCTTTACCCATAGTTTTGCTATGGGTGACAAAATGAGTAAAAGGACAGTGTGAAGTTGAAGATTGTCAATTCAGTAATTCAGGATTGAGGGTTGTACTTGCTTCTGTGACAAACCTGTTCTTCAATTATGTTTGCACTTTGCAAAGTATATTTTTAAAAGAAGCAGGTAACAAGTTAACACACGACTAATAACTGATTTTGCTTTTATAAAAGGTCTCTTAGCTTTGAATTTCGAAGTGGGTTTTTTAGAGAAATACGTATATTTTTCTCTCTCTTAGATGAGGCCCTGAAATGCTTAGCACGGAGGAGTGAATAGGTTGATTAGCAAGGGCCGGGGAACTGAACTCAAATGTCTCCTTACTGCCTTCTTCAAACCTCCAGATGGAAATGAGGTGTTAATGGTGAGACACTTCCTCCTTCTGCTTTTAACAGATCTCTGTTGCTCGCGGAGCTTGAGAAGGAAGAGAAAGAAAAGGACTGGTACTATGCCCAGCTTCAGAACCTGACTAAAAGGATTGATAGTCTCCCCCTTACTGAAAATGTAAGTACCTTCTGAGTGCTTGGTGAGGTGTCTGGTGCTACAGTCTCTTGTTTAGATGCTGTATGTATTTTATTAATCTATCACTTTAGTTAATTTTAGTTAAATTTTCTTTTTCATTCAGTATGTAATGATAACTTAGCCTAAATAATGCATTTTTCATGTAGAATTTTACACATCAAAATTCATATGTATCAGTATAAATGTCAGTGAAAACAGAGGAGCATTGAGAAGTCATGACAAATTAATTGCGTGTCAGTACACTCTTAACTCTGTTCCCCCCGTTCTTTTGTTTGGTGGATTTTTCTAGTTGTGAGAGTAATATTAGCGTGAGACAATGTACACAAGAGCTGTTACTTTGTAACAATCAGTAAAGTGATTCTGTCGCCTATGCAAGTGTTGTTGTAAGCTTTCACCTTGGCTCCTGCAAGCTATTTATAGTCAAGTCACCCTTATCTGGGATGGTGAAGATGTCTGGTATGCCACATAATGCAGGATTTCCTGTCAGGTGTCAGCAACGTGGATGTATTTGCAGTGCATTCCTTCACACATAGAGTTGGTAAGGTGTGGCTGAGAGAGTCAGACGTGATGAAGGATCAGTCAGCATTCTGGAAATGGAAACAGACAATAGAAACACTTCTTCAGTGGGCGGAAGTAACACTGAGTCATGGCTGAGGTTAGCAGAGCACCAGAACCAAGGGAGAAGGCCTGAAAAATATTTTGAGGGGGTACAACCTATTCTCAAAGCGCTGTCAGTTGTATCTGTGTCACTCTGTCGTAGGTTTTAAGGTTGTCTCCCCTGTTCCATAACTAATGAATTCACTTAGCTGTTCTTAGTGTTAGAATGCATTACTTAACATCTCCACTAAAGGCATTTTGTGGCAATTTATATCCATTACTATTTAGTCCAGACACAGCAAAATGACAGGTCCCATTTAGTGCTTGCAGATGATTGTCTTGACTCTCTGAATTGACTTTGGTGAATTCTTCTGGAAGGACTGCTCTTGGAGACTCATTTATTTGCAGACTGAGTAATTTTCCAAAGCCAGTGAAGAGCTTTGCTCCTGCCTCGAAATTTCTTTTAGTTCAAAAGTCTTCCTTTAGGCTGTATTGCTGCTCCTGGTTTTAACACTTGCGCTCTTTTCACAGGGTAGTTAGAAATAAGGTAAATAGCAACAATATGAATACCATCACTATGTGCAGTAGCTTAATACGTCTGAATATTTTTGAAAATGCCGATTCAGCTGGCACACATCACAGTTTTGTTGGGAGCATCCAAGTGTTCCTGTAAGGAATGATACTTTCTCAATGCTTATTTATTATATTTAGTCATTTGACAAAACCCAGGTGTAATCTGCTGGTTAAAAAACATTCTGTTCTTGTTTTTCATAACGCAGTCATGTTTTAAGAAAGTATTACTATGATTTGTTGTTTTATGAAATTTGTGGTAGAAAAGCAATTGTTCTACTTTTTGTTCTGAGAAATACATTATTTGCATAAACATTATTTGCTAAATGCCTTCCCTGCACTCTTTCAGTTCTCCTTGCAGACAGATATGACCAGAAGGCAGCTGGAGTACGAGGCCAGGCAAATCAGAGCTGCAATGGAGGAACAACTGGGCAGTTGTCAGGACATGGAGAAGCGAGCACAGGTAGAGTTTGTCTCTTACCATTAGAAGCAAGGGAAAAGGCTTTCCTGCATATTTATTAAATTATTGGCAATTGTATCTTTAAACTGTGTGTAAACACAGCACTTATTTAGCCTTTCAAATAAAAAAATGGGAATCAGGACATAGGAAGTAATTGCTCAGCAAAAAGTACCCTCATCTGCCTGTTGTAAATGAGCCTTTTGATTCAGCAGATGTAGACCATTTATTCACAAGACAATAGTTTTTAATGATAATTTCCTTAAAATTTACTACCATTTTAGCTTCAAAAAAGCCCAGTGTATTTGCAACTGCTTTGTTTTGCGTCTTTTAGCTGGATTTCTTCAGGCTTGTAAGTTTAGAGTAAAATCCAGCTACTGTTCTTAAGTTTCCTTAGCCAGAAAATATGTGTCAGGGGATAATACTTTCAAACAAGGTGTTCGAGTAAGATGTAATTCACATACATATCTGGAAGTTGTTTACTCTCACAAAGAGTTGTTTTGCATTCATGATGAGGATATGTACATATCTAACCACATGGCACACCCATTTGGAAGTATAAATCAGAATGCAATACTGTGCAAATCATAAATGAGATAATCAGTTGGTTGCTGGTTATAAAAAATAATCCTCTGTGGTAGGGAATCAACAATTTGAATTATTACTGTTTATTTCTAGACATGTTAAATAACCAACTTAGTAAGATTTGGGGGTTTTATGGTGATTGTGACATTAATCTGTATTTTCAATACAATGTGTTTTTAGGCTGTTATCTCCCTCATTAGGTTGGCTCAACACAAAATTTTGCTGCATGAGAAACATTTCTAGTTTGGTTTTACATTTAAGTTAAAGCAGCTGTTCTGATTACAAGAGGTAATCAGAATAGCTGCTTTAAACTTTAAAGTGAGTAATCTAGTGGGACTTTTCAGAAAATTCCTACTGTTAAAAGTGTTTAGCCAAAGAGATACCCTGCAGCTGTCAGGTTATGTGTGCAGGGCTGGGCAGGGATCTGTCTGTGCTGATGTTCTGAGACAGGCCCAAGTTCAGTCTGCTTAGAGAGTGGCTGGCTCTGATCTGGGAGGAGCAGGGCTGTTACCGAGGTTTATCTGCAGGGGTGGTGCCCTCCACGGATTCAGCTGTGCAGTTTGTGTCAGCCTGTCCTGAGTGAAGGTCCTGCACAGCAAAGCTCCAGAGAAAGCTGTACTGCTGTAAACAAGGCTTAAGTTAGAGGAAGGTGCATTAGGCTAAATAGGCAGGCTAGGCTGCTGGCAGCATTCTAAATGCACTCAGGCAGGGATCAAAAAGAAATTATTCAGACGCACATCTTGGCTGTAGTTAGATCACTATATGGAAGTAATCAAGCTGACCCTGAATTTGCTTCTTCCCTGATTGTTGGGGGAGTTTAAATTTGATGGCGGGAAGAATGCTGCCAAGATGATGTTGAAACATTTTATGGGTTTCTGAATTAATGTGTGACGTGGGATTTGTCACAGCTGTTCCACTCTCTCTCTATCTGTGTAACACTTACATACTTGCAGAAATTAGAGTGATTATATTGTGATTATATAAAGATTATTGAATACAAAGTAACGACTTCTGCATGTGCTTCTTGTGAATTTAACTGGTAATTCCTCTTGGTTTCATTCTGCCAAGGAGCAGTGCCAAAAATGTGTAGAAGCTCATTGATTCCCAGATACGTAAGAGTAGTTTCTGCATTATTTCACTGTGATCTTTAAATGTGCAAAATAAAGCATTTGTATTTGGCAAGGATACTCAGTTTAGTAGTTTTACCATTTTCTTTCTGCTCAGTATTTTCTTTCCACCCAAACTGATTGGGATACACAGTTACACAGTTTACACAGTTGTAAAATGTAGTCTGAAGGGAGGGAGCATTTCAGCTGCATAAAGACTGGCATTGCAGACGTCTCTGAATAAAGAGTCCCAGAGATTATTCTCTGAGAGCTGATAACCTGCAGTTGCCCAAGTAGTCATTTCACTTTTCTGTAGCTGCCCTTTCTCATGGGCCTTGAAACAATGGCTTTCTCCATTGTTTCAGTTTTTTGTCTGGCATGATTTAGCTGTGTTTCTTTCTGAAGCAACTTAAATCACAGCAAATCACTGTTGATATCTTTTGTGAAGATTGTTCACAAGCACATGCCCAGCAGTTGTTCAGAAAGATGGTTAAGGAGCCTGTTGGCAATTTATTTCAGCTAGTTTAATGATTTACACTAACTTGTAAACTTGTAACTATTCTATGAAGCTGGTAAATTTACATAGTAGTGCTTACCTGAAAAAAAGGAAAAGAGCATTCTTAGACATGTTTTTTTTTTACTGTTCAAAGGTTGTAGCTGATATATTTGATAGTAAGTAGAAGCAAACTTAATTTCTGTAAGATATATTAAAAAATGCTTCAATTCTAAGACTGAATTCATGTTCATGTAGAATTTATTTTTCCTTCAAGTCAGAACAAAAATGTTCTGATTTTTTGAGGTTAAAAGTTCCTTAAAATCTTATATTAAATTAACCATTCTTATAAGNCTAAAAGTTTCCTAAACCAGCAGACCACTAAAGATACAAGAAAATTTAAATCCTGGAGTTTGACACAGATAAACATTTCAGCATTGTTATATTTATAGAGTGGTCTTGTATGTACACCAAGCCATTAATACATTTGTCTATTATATATGTTTATTTTGGAAAAAAACCCAAACAAAAACGGCAGACAACATTTTTAAAACATAATGTTATTCCTTATTTTTACTTTCTATATAGTAATTGTTTTTCTGTCACTGTGAGTGTGGAGGAATTTTATTTTTGTTTTGTTAGACACCTTACTGGGGCAATGAAAGCCAAATAATGTGTGACTTCAAATGTAAAGTTACTTTATACAACTATTTTATGTTAATTAAAGTTACAAGCAAATATAATTATAAATGGGAATGTAGTATGAAGAAATAGAAATCAAAGGTGGTAGTTCTCAAGTAGGTTCTAAACTTAAAAATATTGCTGTTGCTTGTTCCATTGTGTATCTCAGACTTTTGCCCATTTGTCATTAGGCTCTACCACTTGTGGCAAAAAATGCATTCCTTTTTTCTGCTTCTGCAGTGTTTGGCACAAAATACGCTCCTGGTTAGTGGAACTCCTCAGTTTCCCTGTAATAGAAAAATTAATTAGAAGAATGATCTGATGTTTCAATCTCTGGATTAAAATTGGAAAGGGTGGATAGAATTCCTGACCCTTTGGAGGACTCAGTCAGTAATACTTGGCAAATCATGCAGTATTTAATTGTTTTCATCTGCATAAAATTTTCTTCCTGTGTTTAGGTGGATATATAAAGATACTCCAATTTTTTTATGCCATTTATTGGATACATTGCTGGTTACACAGAAAGAAACTTAATTTATGGGAAATTTTGGGGAGACCTGTGTCTTTTGAGTGCTTTAAGGGGACCTGTAAGAAACATTTTAACAGGGAGTAATGATAGAGGTAATGGCTTTAAATGGAGAGTTGGTTCAGATTAGTACAAGATAGACATGTTCTACAGTGCAAGTGGTGAAATGCTGGATGAGGTTGCCAAGAGGCAGCAGGGGCCCCATCCCTGGAAACATTCAAGGTCAGACAGGGCTTTCAGCAACCTGATTTAGTTGAATATGTTCCTGCATGTGGCAGGGAGTTTGGAATACATGACCTTCCAAGGTCCCTTCTAACCCAGACTATTCTATAATTGTATAAAATTCGAATAATTGTTAAGGACAATGAGAGATGTATTTTGTCAGTCATGCATCATGTCACCGATGTATAGATATTCTCAGAAATATTTTATTATTTTCTAATACTTAAAAATTTCTTGAATCAGGAGCGAAGGGTGGGATAAATTGCATTTGCCTCTGTGCTGAAGCTTTTATGTGTTTTCCAATAATTTGCTTTACAAAATCACAAAAAATTTATATTTTCAAGTTGTAGCTTTCCAACTCTATTGAATGTTGATTCTTATGGTGCTTTTCCCACAGCTGCTTCTGATGTGTGTTTCAGTAATTCATATTTTGTACCTTTTACATTAATTTCTTTTGTATTTCTAAATTTTCGCGATAGCATTGTGTTTCTATTGCATGTGCATCTTTTGGCATTAGCACCTTTTGAAAGTTCATCTTATTTCCATTTGCAGATTATAAACATGTCAAATAAGGTTGGTAATAATGCTGATCTTTGCACTAGATTGCTTTTCTAGAACAGCACTGTAAATGTTAATCAAGTAAAGGCATCAAAACGTTTTTCAACAATATGTCTATTTTATTAATCTATCCATGGCACAAAAAAAAATAGCGTTCAATCAGTTTGGTCTTCTGCCCACATTTAAAGTCAAATAATGTGAGTTTATTAAATTATCAAGCTCGTGCACTTACTGTTTCACAGACTGATAATGCATCCTGAATTCACTGTACAACTTGTGTGGAGTATGTATCCTGTTACATTTGGAGTCTCTTAACATTCCCTTTTCTAACCACATATGGTTGCAGTGGGAAATGAGTAGCAGTATGTCTGTAAAAGACTGTTTCAGAGATATCTGTAAAATCCCAGATATACTAAAGAAGCAGTATGTAGACTTTCTTTTTTTTTATACTTAGCCTGTTAAATTCTTTGAGATTTGTAGGAGCAGAAAATCTCAGAGGTTGGGCATAAGCAAAATTCCTAAATTAATACAGCAACTGAATATAATAGAAATCTGTCAGGGTCTCATACCTTCAAAGACGCTCTGTAAATATAAATATCAGATCTCTGTAAGGCAAGTAAAATTCTGGTATTTGAGATAAAAGTGAAATAATTTGCTAAAGACATGCATAAAATGTTAGTTTCAGAAACAGGAATGTTGTGCAAGTTAAGGGGAGCATTTTTTAATACTTAAATGTGCTGTGTGACGACCTATTACATCCAAATGAGTATTCAATGTTACTAAAACCCCAACTGCTCACTTGTGTTTTGAATGCTTGCAGTCATTCTTTCAATATGATAAACAATTGAATTACTGCATGTAGTACCTGCTGCATGTACCTACTGAAGTAGGTTTGTTTTGTAGTCAGCAGTATTTGTCAAGAACTCTTCATGCTGTCACTCTGTACAGTAAGTAAAAGGAGTTTTTGAACAAAATCAAATGTGAAAATCCATTCATTTCAGGCAAGGGTGGCCAGAATTCAACAAATAGAGAAGGACATTCTTCGTATACGACAGCTTCTGCAATCACAAGCAGCTGAAGCAGAGGTTAGTGAGCAATAACTTGCCTTTTCTTATTGTGGTATGTATATTTTCACTAAAAAACCAAAAATATTTGAAAAAAGTGGTAGGCAGGATTATTCCCATCAACTGTTGATGTCACATTTAATCAGGTAGTCAATATTCTTAGACTGTTAGTTGCTGTGTTTCTAATGAACTGAGGATGAAATACTTGGATTAGTCCTCATAGTACTGTGGAGCTTCAATCAATAATCATATAATAGTTAAAAGTTTAGCTTGAAATTTCAGTAAAAATGTCGATGTGCGATGTGCTTATAAAGGCTGAATCCTGGTTTTAGAAATAATTAAAACAATCAGTTGTACATGCCTTTTTAATTATGAATCTCTGATAAGCACCTTCATGGTTTGCTTTTCTTTTGGAAGAGATAAGATGTAAAAAAAGGATGAAGAGAGCTTCTGTCAGACTTCATTATAGAAGCCTGGTATATTTTTAGTGTTTCAGTACAGGGTTCTATATTAAGAAATGCAGGATGTTTGCTGTAAGTTACAAAATCCATAGCAGTAATTGCCATTAGTAAAAAATGCTCTTGTGGAAATTCACTTAGAATGTCAACTCCATTTCTCGTACTCATAAATTAAATTGTGTGTTTGACTTGAGTATTTTATGACTTGTGTTCACCCAAAATAACTACAGAAAAAGCTCAGAGCATCATTTGGATCACTAAAGGATGTATATTTTTCCATTTTGTAAAATACTGGTTTCATAGTTCCAGGATTTGGGGGGAAATAAGTTCTTACAAGTGATGCAGACCGTAGTGTGTGGAGTTAAAGTTGCCTGGTCTATTGACATGAATCAGTCCAGGTGTTCACAGATATTGACAAGATCTCCCTGAGCCTTCTGTTTCCCCAGCTGAACAGTCTCAGTTTTCTCAGCCTCTCTGTGTGTGAGAGATGCTCAGGACCCTTGAGGACTGCTCTAGCATGTACAGCAGTTGCTTCAGTGGATCCATCGTAAATCCAGCTTTATTGTGCTGGGCAGGCCTGAACAGGACTTTGAATGCTGAGTGGAGAGTAAGGGCCACCTCCCTGGCCCTGCTGGCAGTATGCCCCTCACTGCAGCACAGGACACTGTTGGACTTTTTGCCGCAAGGCCTTTGAAAGGATGGCCCACTGGGACCTCTAGGTGCTTCCCAGCTGGACAGCTCCAGCCTATACTGGTGCCTGGGGCTGCTCCCTCACAGGTGCAGGACTTTGCACTCCCCTTCTTGAACAGCCTGAGCTACCCCTCAGCCCATTCCTCCCACCTGTCCAGGTCCCTCTGGAAGACAGCTGAACCCTGTGCTGTATCAGCTTCTCCAAGGTGGGGAGTGTGCACTGTGTCCCAATGTGCAGATGTTGGACAGTATTGATCTCAGTGTTAGCTCTGGCTTGCCTCCATCTGTACCTGTACTTGTGCTACTGTTTGCAATGCCCTGATTCCCAGCTGTTCCAGCAGTTTTCAGTCCACATCTCTGTTCCCTCACCTCCTGCTTGCTCCCCAAACAGCAGTGCAGGGACGTGCCCATTGCCCAGCACAGGCTTGGGAGCTTTCCCAGCAAGGCAGCTCTGCTGCACGTTGTTTTTCCTTGAGTGCATGTGCCCAAGTACGTTCCTCTTATCTCAACTGTGTTCATTGCCCTTGTGTTCCCATCAGGCAGGGCTTCTGCCGTACCAGCCCTAATCTCTTTCCCCTGTCATTTCTGGTATAAAGCTCTCCCTGCCTGATTGACCAGCCTCTCAACAGATGCTTTTGCCCCATATAGTCAGATAGATCCTGTCCCCAGAGTGTTTATCTTTTGCTCTGGTACAAAAACAAAACAAAACAATATTTTGAACTTACTTGAACTCAGGGACTCAAACAGCATTGAGATGTGACTTCAGAAAAAAGTTTTTGTCTTAGTTTTTCTCTCCTTCCATCAAATTACTTGACTGCCTCATACACCGAAGGTCTGATATATTGACATTTTCATATAGTGTGTCTTATCTGGAAGATGTTTGGATATCTGGTTGCATAGTTACATGTTTAGGACAGAGTTACCAGGGTGGTGATGGTGGTAAAGGAGGCAGTCACTACACACACTCTAATACTTAACAGTATGTTTTAATCATTTCCAAGTGATGACCATCTCCTACAGAGAACATCTAGATCTAATTCTGAAATTGTCTTGTGGTGCAGTCACACTGCAAAGTCCATATAACTGAAAAATACAAACATGAGACATTTTTCATATATTTATCCTGTGCCTGACGCTGTTACTGAGCAAGTGTAGTTCTTTAAGAAGAAGTCTATGAAGCAGTGAGAAAATGCTGGAAAATTCTTTTAACCATAGCACAATAGTGTTTGATCCCTGTATTTGTGGTTAATGCTTAGTTTAGTACTATACAGTGCTGAGTAAAAATGCCAGAGATGAGTGCAGCCTTGTGTTTACTCCCTATATCTGTGACTAATAAGTTATGTTCCAACTAATGCTTCCTTATTTACTTACGTCAGTGATTAATATGTACTAGCTGATATCTTAGTTTTGAGAACAAGGATTGGGTGTGATAGCAAAGAATGATAAAAGAAATACATTAGGGCCTGATCACATATTTGAGATACTCTCAAGGAGAAACGATTCATCGGAAGACCCAAACCATATCCAGATAAGTCCATGGAAATAATTAGTATATATGCATGTATTCAAGAAATGCAATGAATATGGATTTCTTTCAGGAATATAGCCTGGTCTGTTAGTCTGTTACTGAGCATGCTTCGAGGAGAATTCCCCACGCATTCAGCTGGTAATAAATAAATGTTGGCTTTCTAACCTGGAGAACTGGCTGGAGAGTTTATTTCCTGGTTTTCGGTGCCAATAACCAACTCAAATGTGCTCCTTACATTATAAAGATCTGGTAACAATAATAATAAATATCACAGCTTGTCTGCTGATACGGTAGGCCCTGTGGTGGTGCCAGTCCCTGTGGAATCCAAGTGCAATATATCTTGAAGAGTAAGACCAAATATAATGCTGCAACATAAAATCAGCTTTTGGAAATCAATGAGCAGAGAAAATTCTTACATTTTATCACATTTTTAAGGTTTGGCAAATTGCTAGGTCTCGTGAATGATTCTAGAAAAAATTGAAGTAATATACCTGTGAGTGGTGGTATCTTCATCTGCTGTAGGGTTAGACCTGTCCAAAATGAATTTTTGGCTGTTGGGTACAATACGAAATTATTTAAAAGAAAAATGGAAATTTTTGGCAGTAGTGGTACAGGCCATTGTTTCATAGTATCTGTAACTTGAAATATGTGAAGTACTTCCATTAGGCAGTGTCGCTGTAGATAAAATGTAAAGGTTTTTTTCTTCCTGAGATTATGCTCAGCAGGTTTTAAACTGTGACGGACAGGAGCATTCTCAAGGATTTGACTCACAAAATTTTCGTTTGTCTTCAAATCAACAGTAGCAAAATTATTTTGTACAATTTCTTAGTTTCGTTTGTTGCATTTTCCATTTTCTTATATATGTCTTACACAGGTATGTATATTGAGTTTAATATGGAGTAATGGCAATTCCTAATGAATATGTAAGTGTATGTTTTGGCAACTCAGGTTAATAAAGTATTAGGTAAATGTATTTGTAATTGGTTTTCTTAGCAGAAATAGTCAAGATCTACTATGCTAGCTAGAGTTTATGATTTTCTACTAATAAATACATTGAAATTGATAATGGATAATGACAGTTCTTCAGAAGGACTTAGAGAATTGTGGCAAATATGATGGAAGGAGCAGCTCCATGTCCCTGTAATCGGCACATGCAGCGTCCCACAGTTTTTCTGCAAGAGCAAACAAGTGAACTCTGTCAAACTGACTTTCATGGTCTTATGCCAAAGTTCAGCAATGACAGAGGTTACAAACCCAGCTTAGGCCTCCTCAAAAGTCATGCCTCAAAACAGGTGGTGCAGTTTAACCCAGGGGACCTGAGTGCCGTTCTCTTGCAGCTATGCTTCACACAGGGCTTACAGAGCCTACTGGTGTTCACATGCTCTCATTCTTTGCTGATGTGGTTGGTAGCTTCTGTATTTTCTTGCACAGGTCCTTGTGTTCAGTGTTGAAAGGCACCATGAAGAGGGAACATACTTTCAATGGTTATATTGCCTTTCTAACCATTAATCTGCAGTCTGTCAGATGAATATTCATTTATTTACAGTAATACTGTTTTGAAAATATATTTACATTATCCATGGATACATGCTATTTTCATATATAATAAATAAATGTTTAATCATGTATATATACAATACATATTTATAGAAATACTCAGTTTTCAACTAATAACCTGCTTTCTGCTGCCTGTGTTGGTATTAACTCCTTTGTGCCAGTCTGCATGAAGAAGACAGCTCACTTCAAATTACTTCAGTGGCTGAAGTTGTAGGGCGTCTTCACTGAGAACTTGCAGATTTGATGTTCAAGTCCAGCTGACAACTCATGTGACAGCAATGGGTTTGCACACTGCAAGCAGTTCTGCATTTCAAATTAAATAAACCTTACCTGCTAGTAACTGTTACAAACTGCCTTGAAAACCAATTTGGATGTTGACTATTTTTGTGTATTGGCATATTCTTGAGAGTGCTATGGGGGAATGGGATGGTATCTCATTCATAAATAGCATGTAGCCAACAAATGTATATTCATAAGAGCAGAGAGTGTTAAAGGAGAGCATAAACTTTTCTTGTCAGGGAATGAAATATCTCTGTGTCTGTGCTTTGGATGCAGCAGAACTATTTAATAGATACACTGCATTTTCACCACCCTGCCCCAACCCCGGGAGTGTTCTTGGAAGAGGAGTATTATTCCCCCTCAGGTGATCCAGTGGGTCAGAGCCTTGCTAATGAACCATTCAGATTTTCACCTCTAGGCATGTTCAGGACTGCTTTCTTAGTGGGATTCAAAGTCATTTAGTGACTGGAAAATTCTGTCTTGATTTATAGTGGAGACTTAGATGTAGATTTTTGTCAAACTCATAATGACACTTTATTCAAGATTGAACGTGTTGTGAGACAGGAATTCAGCATTATACTGAATTCACCTCATGTATGGCAAGGCCTGATCTTGACTGGGTGCCCCACTCTTGTACTGGGAACCAAAGTTTCTTCAGTTACTGTATGAGCATCAATAGCAGTTTCATTTCATACACAATGACAGAGAGCATGAAAAATTAAAGATCAGATTTTAAAAAGTAGTAACACTGTGTGTCCTAAAACACTTGGATATTTGCTTTGTGGCTTACTCTTTTTCTGTAAGTGAAGATACAATGCTGAGGATTTTGTTACCTATAGTTGTTTCCAATTTTCTAATATTACTAGTTTGTGTAATACCCTGCATTTTTGACATACCTTACTCCTTTACTTAAATTGTATTTACACTTTAAGTTTATCCCTAAAGTATCACTTCACATGCAGATCTTACTGGTTTCTGAAATTCTGCTCAATGTTAAGTGAGATTCTTGTGTCTTAGATGAACAAAACAGAGTTATTTAGGCCAGTGATACCATATGAATTTAATCACTGAGACTATCCAAAGATATTTCAGGGTGTGTACGTTAAAGAGAGCTATTGCTAAAAGTCAGAGATAAATACCCTTAAAGCAAGATGAGGCAGACTGTGCCATCCTAGGCTCTGCAGCTCAACATTGTAGACCCACATAGAAACTGTGTGACATATACCATATGTAGCTAAACAAATTAATTAAAATTGTATTATCTGTAAGGTAGTAGCCTCTCAGTCTGTGAAATGAAGCTTGGCAACAAAAACAATACTTAGAAAATGATCTTACTTTCAAGTCCCAGCCTTCAGCCATTTCCAGGGATTATTAATGTTTTTCTGAAAATCTGAAATGTTTTAAACGCATTAAAAGATTATGTTTGATACTTCACATATTTCATAACTGCTCATTTAAACGCCTATCAGTGGCAGGGAGACCAATTTAATATTTATGTAGATGTATAAAAATGTGTTTTCCTAAAGGAACTGAAACCTTTGTGTACCACCTTGCCACATCAGTTAAATTTATTTTGACAAAATTTTAGATGGATCAGTATCAGGCTATATAAACTTATTTTCTGTCAAAGTGGTAATTCCTGAACTGTTTGTTCTTGACATTTAGAAGGATCCTTACAGTACAAATATCCTTCTGTTCAAGCAGAAATCATTCATCTTTGAACGTGAAGCTTAACTGAATAGTGCTGGCCATGTAAAAGCCCAGTAAAAGCAGGGATCACGTGGCCAAGCAGAGCAGACAGTTGTTTGCTCCAATTCTCTTACATTTCTGATAGGGCTGTGAGCACAGCTGGTGGAAAATGGTGCTGCTGTGTGTCACGGTGGATCCTTTGTCTTGCAGGGCTGTAATCCTCAGAGGAAATGCTTCTCTTTCATCTGACAGGTTTTTGAAGGCGCTTGGTCTCTGCTGTTAATTTTTGAGGCTTGAGGTTATAAAATGCAAAGTGCTGCTCAGTGGCTTCCTGAGGACACAGTATTGATGTGCTCACACCCGATAAAGCTTTCAATGGTAAATCGTACCTCATTTCTGTTTATAATTTCATAAACTCTTGTATTAACAGAGAGCACCTCAGAGCAAGCATGAGGCAGGTTCCCATGATACAGAGAGGCAGAATGAAGGTCAAGGAGCAGCAGAAATCAGCGTGGCAACCAGCAGTACTGCTCAGGTAAATTGAGTATTTTGTTTGTTTTAATATAATTAAGTATTTGAGACATATGATGCTTATATGTTGGTATTTAACTTACTGTGTTTGCATGCCTACTTGTTCAAAAAAATTATGTTTTTCTTCTTTCAATATATATCTGGGAAATTTGTTGTATTTACTGGAAGAAAGTGTTTTAATACAGGGAAGATAAATATTCAATAATGCAGGGAACACTTTTCTTTTGTTTAAATGATTAATGAGCCTAATGGTGTGAAAGAAATAGCAAGAAAGATTACATGAAATGTGTTTCATTGTGGGTGAATTGTAATATAAGAAGTGGTAATAAATTATGGAAAATTGCTCAGATTTTCATTTCAGAAATTATCACTAAGATATTGGTGATTTTTAAAAAAAGANAGAAGGGATTGTCATGTCTTGGCAGACTTAGGCAAATGGAAGATCCATTCATAATTCAGTTGAGGCCTTACCGTTGACGATTTGTGCCATTTTGACCTTTGCATTGTACAAATGTAGAAAACATGGATATGCCTTCTTCCTGGTGGGGAATAGAGCCAGGGCACTGTATCTATGTTAAAACAGCCATCTGGGGATTATTTGCTTTCAGTGCAAGTCCAGACAGAGAAGGTTTAATGGATTGGGCATAACATTTATTTCTGATAAACCAGCTCAGTATGCTTAGAGCAATCACCATTCAGTGGAGTGAAGGAAAAAAAAAGTTTTCACCGAATTATTTGGTTCTAATCAGTTTTGTAGTCAGTGTTAATTGGATCCAGGATTTTTCACTATTCAAGTGTGTCCTTTCCAGCACCATCTTTCAGCTGTCTTTTCTTTTCCATTGCACTCACTGTTCTCCTGCTGAAGTAAAATTTTGTTTATAGCTTCATATTGCAAGTTCTGTAAAGGATTTTGTTGAGATTGACCATCTTGTTAAGAAAATACGTCACAAAGCATGGAAAATTACTCAACTGGCATGGTAAATAGCAGGGTAAAATAATTAGTGAAAGACAGTGAAGTGTAAAAGGCAGAAACAAGATGAAGTAGACAGGAAAAGATTTTGAAGGAGGAGGTCCGACCCAGGAAAAGTCCATGTAACATTTCCTTGTCATTTCCCATTTTCTTGGATGAATGGCTGCTCACCTGACATTAGTTCCTTGGCATTAGTCTTTACAAGCCAGTGAGAAATGTAGTTACACTTCAGCTGAGTATCCTGGTGTCCCCCAGGTAGCAGAGATGGCTCTGAAGAAATTGGTTACCTGAACTGAGGTTGATACAGTTTGGGGGAAAAGATAGGAAAATTTTGCTACTTCCATCTACACCATGATGAATTTTAATAGATAGTGCCCCAGACTTATGTAATTTTTACCTTCTTGGATGAAACAATCACACTGAGCTTAATAATGGGTAATTTTGGTACATGTATTATATTGAACCTGTAATCCTCTGAATGTAATTTGAGGAAATATGAAGGGATTGCATGGTGCAAAAATCTGGGAATTCATTCCCATATTCCTAGCACTGTACTTTATTTAAGTGAATAATGAAAAAAATGTACTGTGATTAACTTCCTAAACTTTTAGATTTTTATTTTTTCCCTGTAGTCAACAGAGAAAATAAGGATTTGTTTACATAGGAAATATAAATTGAAATAAATGGATAGGAAATATAGATGGAATAAATGCTAATATAAATAATTCCAGTTACACTCTTGTAGCATAAAATATTTCTTCTGGAACATGTATCACATTTTCTGGATTCAAATGCAAGAGTGAAATGAGTATAATAATGTTAATGTGTTTAACTATTCCAGTATGACTAGATTCTTTTCTGTCTATACAAACACCTCATTAAGTTACTCCTACCTTGTACTTACAGTCTTTTTCAGTGTCACGTTTAAGATGTTGACCTGTATGAACTGCAAAATTTCTCTTTCTTTACAAGCACATAGAAGAAAAAGACCTTATTTCAAAGAGTCTTCCATGGAGTTTTTTCAGTGTGTTACCATTTTTACTGAAAAAAAAAAAAAAAATTCATTGATCCAGATAGTTTGATAATATTTTGCAGATTAGGATAATAATTCCATTAACAGATTTTAAGTTTTTTACAGGATCAAAGAGAAACTGTTGACTACTGCAGGAAAATAATTATTGATACTAAAAGTGTTCTCTAAATAAATATATGTTTCCATTTCCCAAAGCAAATGGGAAGGGAGTGACAGTAAGGAAAACTTCAGATAGAAAGAAAACAACAGCAAACAAAAAAGTAAAGAATAAGAGTGGCTAAAAAGTGGCAGAAAAAGGAAAAATATAAATACATTCTATTAATTAAAAGAGGACAAAGATGCTAATAATTGAGTCTTGCTAATACAGGTAGGAGCATACCTAGATTCTAGGGAAATTACATCGGGTAGTGTCAGCATTATTTTATAGTTTTCACTAAAAAAGTACACAACCATTTATAGTTTGCTTTTGAAATTGACAAATTTAAGTAGAGTTATTCATTGCTCAGATCAGTCTCTTGTTGCTGGTGGGTTCTTGGATACCTATTCCAGTGCACTACAAAATCTGACATAAAAGTGGAGGTTGTATTTTATTACTAATTTTGTTCCAAATTTCACTTCTTCTTGGTGAAAATAGTAATTATAAATCCATTCAGTTCAAAATACAGTTCTATTGAGATTGAATCTCAGGAAAAGGGGTTAATAAAACCAGGTTTAACAGTGACCTCTAAGTTGTGTCAGGGCAGAGAAGACCTAACAGAGCAGTTTGGTAGTTCATTGCTGTCAGCACAACTGCATCATCCAGTGCTGAAACTGAATTAGCCAATGTTGTTCTTTCCCTCAGACTCTGTTTTATATGAGTGTTGTTTAAATCTATAGGGTTCTGCTGCTCGAGTGGATCACGAGACAATCAGTGTTATGAGCTCTAGTAGTAACTATTCTGTTCCTCGCAGACTGACAAGTCATCTGGGTACCAAGGTAACCGAAGATTACAAACCACAGGTCGCTAATGCTACATTTTTACTAATACAATAACCTCATTGTTTCTGCCAGTAGTACTAATATTATCTGAACAGTCTTGTCCACACATAGTAATTCTTATTAAGTTAAAATTTTAGTATATTTTTTCAACTTTGAAAATATATGCACAGAAATATTTTTTTAACTTGTTGATGATGAGTTGTGAGTTGCTACAGTAAGGAACAAGGAATTCCTAGAAATTATTGGAATATCTCAAAAACCATGTGATGTTGTTTTATAATCAGTGATGAAAATTAACCTTTTTAGGAGCACTTCTTCAAATACTTTCACAGAATCCAGATCCAAAAAACAGACACAGTTGCCAAGAAATTAAACAGACAAAAAAAAATTATGTAAGCCCTTCACAGCATCTACAAATACAAAACTGTGCTCAAAAATATGTATGCAGCATGAAAAGAGAGAGAAGAAAAGGTCAAATTCATGAGCCACTGGATCTCATACTGCCTCTGGAATCAGCAACAATATGGATACTGTGGGTGCTGTGCTGAGCACAGTCCTCTGGGAAGCTGGACCTATTAATTTTGCATAGTGTTAATGATTTTGGGCCTTAAAACAGTTACGATCTTGTCATTTCAGTCCCATGCTGTATGCTTATCCTAAATGGAGGTGACATCAGCTGTCCACAGTTTTCACTGCAAACTGTAGAACTCCAATGTTACAGATAGTGGGAAAGCCCTGAAGGCAGGAACAGAAGTGAGTGTGGAAGGATACAGGCAAAGACACAGGTTGAACTGAGTGTGCTCTGGGGTAATATTAATGCCCAAAAAGGCAAAATGGTAGAGATTCTAAATGGAAGAATGCATTTACAGGTGCAAAAAGAGATGAGTCTGTGGGCAGTGTGTGTAAACAAGAGAAACACAAGAGAAATGTATTTTTTGTTTGTTTTCCATGAGCTGCAACTTGGAGGCCTGATTTGGTGGCTTCTTCAGCTTTATTCTCTGGCAAAAACCTTTACCTTCCAAATCCCAGTAACACTTGATTATAGCTGCCAGTTGAAACATCTGCAAAGAGATACATACACATAAAGCAAATTAAATTCATTCTCTTTAAGAATCAGAGGGTGTGTTTAAATGCTACATTTGGGGTTTCCCAGGCCAGGAAGACAGATCTCCAAACTGGGATGCTAGACTGTCATAGAAGAGGCTCCTGTTTTGATGGGTTTTGCCATGTGACCATACTGTAGTGTTTAGAGAAGTCTGTGTAACCAGACTCGCTGTTTAGTCTGCCTGCTGCTGTTTGTTTTTTAAAAATCTCTATATGTGTATTAATCTTCAAGCACATTGGAATTGTAACTGAAGACACCAAATAAAATCATTCATTGAAAGGATAACCAGTGCAAATATCTAATTATCAGTACAAAAATGTGTCTAATTGTCCAAAGTTCTCATTTCTTCCTTAATTACTATATTCTAGAGAAACATACACATTGCAACTTTATAATTCCCTTTGATAGTTTTTTTCTGTTGTGCTTTGACTTTGAATGTTCCTGTTTATCTTGGCTTTAGGAGTTTGGAGTTTTTAGATAGTATCTAAGATCATCCTCTACATCCTGTTATTATGCTAAAAGTTGACTTGAAGAATCAAATGCATTTCCTGATTGAAAGCTGTTACTGAAGAGCGGGAGTACAAACCAAATAGTGCCTTGACCACAATATTACACAAAAGCCAAGGGAATCACTCAAAAATCACTATTTTTAATTTTTAAAATGGGGTTACTCCAAGTTAAATGGGTAATGCTGGGTTTTCATGGCGTGAGTTAATTTGACAAGCAATATTTTATACATACTAAATAAGCATTTGTTTGTTTTACTGTTTTATCCCTGTAAACTTGAAAAAGTTTTAATTTAACTCTTTAGTTTTGCATTTGCTCTAAATAATCTGGTCCATATAAAAGTCAGTCGTCAGAACTAAGAATTATTAGTTAATTTGAGATATTTTAAAGGAAAACATAAAAATACATGGATGTCAGGTTTTTTTCAGCATGATGTAGACTATAAATGAAGTGTAATTAATTCACACAGAACATAGTTTTTTAAAGAGAGATTTAATTTTGAAGGTATTTTGGTTTCTCAAAATGAAACATTTTCATTATACATTTGTTTAATCTTTTTGTATGGTGAAAATCTGGAAGTCTTTGCTATTGGTTTTGTAGATTAATACAGTTACACATAGCTACTCCCCACTTCCAGCCATTTAAACCACTAAGTGGAATTTATTAAGATTATGAATGCTGAAGTAGTAATAGTATTTAATTACTTTTAAATAGCACAATTTTTTTCACCATGAAATAAGGGGGGTTTTTGCTCATATGTACTATTCAAATTTCATTTCAATTTGATGTGTGTTTTTAAAACGTAACTGTATTTTTAAAATTATTTGACCTGCAGGTGGAAATGGTGTATTCATTGTTATCAATGCTTGGTACTCATGATAAAGATGACATGTCAAGAACATTGCTAGCAATGTCTAGCTCCCAGGACAGCTGCATAGCCATGCGTCAGTCTGGATGTCTTCCTCTCCTCATCCAGCTTTTACATGGCAACGACAAGGACTCTGTGTTGTTAGGAAACTCCCGTGGTAGTAAAGAGGCCCGTGCCAGAGCCAGCGCAGCGCTGCACAACATCATTCACTCCCAGCCCGATGATAAGCGAGGCAGACGGGAAATCCGTGTGCTCCATCTCTTGGAGCAGATCCGTGCTTACTGTGAAACATGTTGGGAATGGCAGGAGGCACATGAACAAGGCATGGACCAAGACAAAAACCCAAGTAGGTTCTGCAAGCTATATAAAAACGTTTCAAGGATATATTGAAAAGAGTGAATTTAGAGAATTCAACATCAATCTGACTTCTTGTTGAGTGTATGCAAGTTTTCTTATATACAGATGTGTGTGTGTGTGGTTTCTTCTTTAAGTTCAGCTACTGTTAGGAAATAGTACATGTCATAGATATGATACCCTACTTACAGGCTTTTTATTTAAATCTTAGACTTTGGTGTGCTTTCCAGATAGAAATTCTAGTGGTTTATATTTGTAATTTGTAAAGTAATACTGAATATGTACTCATTCTGTTTTACATTTTACGGATAAACAATCCCAAATTGCTTTCCAAGTGCAGATGTTTAGGAGATAGCACATTCCATCTGGGAGAGGGGCAGAGAGCACAAATTAAATAATCTCCATCTATCAAAATGAACCACTCTTTATAATGTTGTATTTGAGAAATGTAAATTAATAGGATTTTTGTCAGGGAACAGTAGAAAAATAGATTTAACCTTGGAGTTAGCTTAGTTGCTTCTCTGAATTGAGGGCATCCCGTAAGTGCAGCCTGTAGGTGTCTGTGGTAGGTGTTTGACTGAAACCAGGGCTGCCTTGTGCCTGGTGCAGTTCAGCAGGTGTGGGCTCTGCACAAGCTGTATCAGTACCATTTCTGCATTATCCAGAACCTAACTCACAAAAGTATGAACTTAAAAACTTCTAGGTTATCAAGCAAAGTGTTTAATTAACCATTCATAGGGATATAACACCCAAAGAAACCGAGTATTATTTAATGTCACCAGAATATTTGACCATATTGATTTGTTTCAAAAAGATTATTAATTTCTGAGAGTAATAAGGTAATATTTTTGCACTGCAACTTGTATTTCTAACTCAGCACACACATTCAGGATTCTCCATAACATGTTTTCAAGCATCAAATATATTTACAGTACACACTTTCTTTAGTAATCGTCTTAACTAATTGTGTGTTCATGGATTACTGGGAAGATACAAACCTGACCAAAACTGCAGCTGATTTATTTTTAAGATTATATTTGCTCTGGAAAACTTATGATCTAGACAAGAATCACCTGGGAGGTACTAATTGTTACCTGTTTCTGGATCAGTGCCTGCTCCAGTGGATCATCAGATTTGTCCTGCAGTGTGTGTTTTGATGAAACTTTCATTTGATGAAGAACACAGACATGCAATGAATGAGCTTGGTAAGATCAGATTTGAGCAGCTTGCTAGAAACCATGGCACTCCTTGTGCATGTCACTGCATATATGGCTTTCTTTTACTAACAGTTTAAGCTATTAATAACAATTAATTTGTGTCAGTTGTTGCCCCCTAAGTGCTGAAAGCAGTTGAAATTAACCACACCATTTCCCAGTGGATAAATTATTATGTCAGTTACTGTTTTTTCTGGCATGAATTCTGAATTTTGGAAGAGTAGTATTATTGTGGAAATATTTGCAATTTTACAAGTATTGGCCTTAAAATGAAAGTAGAAAAAATTCTACCTCCCAGAATGGATGGTTTTTTGGTTGGTGTTTTAGTGGGTTTTTTCATCCTGCATTTCTTCTTGTTTGACAGCCTGAATTTTTTTTAGTCCATGCTCAGTAAATTCCATGCATGCAATTTTAGCAATTCGTATGTCTTTCTGAGCATTGTGGTTTTCAGATGTTTGAGGTTTGTTCTGTACATAAAAATGCAATTTGTTCCCTGTTATGTATGCCCTGTACTTAAAATATTAGAGTACAGATAATTTTTTTTCTTACCTGAATCTTTTTAAAGGAGGTTTGCAGGCCATTGCTGAACTGCTGCAAGTGGATTGTGAAATGTATGGACTCACAAATGATCACTATAGTGTTACTCTAAGGAGGTATGCTGGCATGGCTCTGACAAACCTGACTTTTGGAGATGTGGCAAACAAGGTGAGAGCAGAACTGAAAACGTGCAGTAATTTCAGTTCATAGCTGTTTGAATTACAGCTCTCAGCACAGGTGATTAAAATCTCCAGGACAGGATATTGAATTTAAACTCAAGGCAGGAGTTCCACATACCTCTCACATCACATCCTGTTACTGACAGCACCACGAACAGAATGTTGCATCGTACAAGTATGGTATTGGCTCTCAAATCACTTTTATCACTGAAAGCAAGGATTTTATCTATTGGCCTGATTTTTTAATGGGAACTAGGTTAGTATGGCACACAGTGATTTTATAGTAACTGATGCTTTCTCAGAATGTTGAACTAAAATTCATAATTGGGTCGAGTTTTCTGAAGTTTTCAGTTATTTAACAATACTGTTACTGTCTAATGAAATTTTTCAAACATCTTCAAGCTAGAGCTTGCTTTGAAATATTTGGAGCATACCTGGATCAAACTGGGCACTACTTCAATCATTATAAGAGAAAATTGGTTCCCCTAATTTCTGACAAGGACGTTCCTTTCAAAGGCTAGAAACATAGATTTTTGCCTCAATTTTTGCCAGCCTGTGGATCTTAAAATAACTCCATACTGAAGACTTATCTTTCTGCTCTAGAGGGAAGATGTTTCAGCAGTAAATGGAAATAATAGACTTCAGAGAACTCAGGATTTGTTCTCTCACTAGGCAGTAGGTAACAACACATTGCTGGCTCACAGGGGGTTTTATTTCGTGCAAAGTAAAGAAGGCTTCTAAGGTAGTAAAGATCCAGATCATGTCCTAGAACCACTGTAAAAAATACAAAATTGTAGCACAATTTTACTACTTATATATTGAAACTGATAGCGATGCTGAAATTTGTAGTAGTTGTAAACCAAGTATTTATTGCTGACAACATATTTACTGAGTTTTTATAGAACTTAGGTATGTTTTGCTTAAAATACCAAAATATTGTGCAGAAGTGGCCATCTAACCTGCTCTTTGATACTGCTCACTTTTTTTTTTCTCCTGATTCCTACCAGGCTACATTATGTTCCATGAAGGGCTGCATGAGAGCTCTTGTAGCCCAGCTGAAATCTGAAAGTGAAGACTTACAACAGGTAATGCTCTTTTGAGATAAAATATTTCTTTTGTTGTCTTGTCAGCCTTAACTTCGAAGCAAATTTTTTTCTCATAATCATTTCATTAATTAGGAAGTACATTCTTCTTGTAAAACTTCTTATCTGTGGGATCATGTTCTGNAGGACGGGTTTATCATTAATGTTTCTTTAATAATGTATTATCTAAAGCTTTGAAATGAAGTATCAATGAGGTAATCTCCTAAAAGTTGGCTGAAGGGTTATTGAAATGCTTCTAAATAATCTTTCATTGCTGTTCCTCCTTTTGTTACTGAAATACATTAGTGGAATATTTTGAGGTATACATTAAATTCTTTACTTGTCTTTTAAAACCAATATTTATCAATATTTATTACTTCTCTCTTTGGCTAAAAATACTTTTATTTATTTACCATGATTATTTCCTTCATGATTTCCAACTGTAGCGTAGACATTCCCACTAGTAATTGGGTTTTTAAAACTGCACAGTACAGATTTAATAGCTGAATTCATACACAGGATAATTTTGTTACTCCAGGGAAGTAGAATTATTTAAATATTTCCAAAAGTGTCTTCTAGCAAATTTATCAGAAAGAATTGTGGTTTGGCTGGAATATTTCACTTGATTAAACATTAAGCACAGCCCGTAATTTTGCTTTTGAAATAAATTTGATCACCATTTGGAATTAAATTCTGTCATCCATATCTTATTGAGGTTGTGACTCTTAATTCTTATGACAGCTTTATTGTTTGGGTAGAAAATAGTTCACTGCTGCTTTGGGTCTGAAAGCATAATGTATTTAAATAATTGATACATTTTTGCTCTATGACCTATCTTCAGAGAATGGATTAGGAGTTCTTCCTGGACAATGTATTTTACAGAGAAGGAAGGAAGGAAGTAAGAAGGGATTGTCATGTCTTGGCAGACTTAGGCAAATGGAAGATCCATTCATAATTCAGTTGAGGCCTTACCGTTGACGATTTGTGCCATTTTGACCTTTGCATTGTACAAATGTAGAAAACATGGATATGCCTTCTTCCTGGTGGGGAATAGAGCCAGGGCACTGTATCTATGTTAAAACAGCCATCTGGGGATTATTTGCTTTCAGTGCAAGTCCAGACAGAGAAGGTTTAATGGATTGGGCATAACATTTATTTCTGATAAACCAGCTCAGTATGCTTAGAGCAATCACCATTCAGTGGAGTGAAGGAAAAAAAAAGTTTTCACCGAATTATTTGGTTCTAATCAGTTTTGTAGTCAGTGTTAATTGGATCCAGGATTTTTCACTATTCAAGTGTGTCCTTTCCAGCACCATCTTTCAGCTGTCTTTTCTTTTCCATTGCACTCACTGTTCTCCTGCTGAAGTAAAATTTTGTTTATAGCTTCATATTGCAAGTTCTGTAAAGGATTTTGTTGAGATTGACCATCTTGTTAAGAAAATACGTCACAAAGCATGGAAAATTACTCAACTGGCATGGTAAATAGCAGGGTAAAATAATTAGTGAAAGACAGTGAAGTGTAAAAGGCAGAAACAAGATGAAGTAGACAGGAAAAGATTTTGAAGGAGGAGGTCCGACCCAGGAAAAGTCCATGTAACATTTCCTTGTCATTTCCCATTTTCTTGGATGAATGGCTGCTCACCTGACATTAGTTCCTTGGCATTAGTCTTTACAAGCCAGTGAGAAATGTAGTTACACTTCAGCTGAGTATCCTGGTGTCCCCCAGGTAGCAGAGATGGCTCTGAAGAAATTGGTTACCTGAACTGAGGTTGATACAGTTTGGGGGAAAAGATAGGAAAATTTTGCTACTTCCATCTACACCATGATGAATTTTAATAGATAGTGCCCCAGACTTATGTAATTTTTACCTTCTTGGATGAAACAATCACACTGAGCTTAATAATGGGTAATTTTGGTACATGTATTATATTGAACCTGTAATCCTCTGAATGTAATTTGAGGAAATATGAAGGGATTGCATGGTGCAAAAATCTGGGAATTCATTCCCATATTCCTAGCACTGTACTTTATTTAAGTGAATAATGAAAAAAATGTACTGTGATTAACTTCCTAAACTTTTAGATTTTTATTTTTTCCCTGTAGTCAACAGAGAAAATAAGGATTTGTTTACATAGGAAATATAAATTGAAATAAATGGATAGGAAATATAGATGGAATAAATGCTAATATAAATAATTCCAGTTACACTCTTGTAGCATAAAATATTTCTTCTGGAACATGTATCACATTTTCTGGATTCAAATGCAAGAGTGAAATGAGTATAATAATGTTAATGTGTTTAACTATTCCAGTATGACTAGATTCTTTTCTGTCTATACAAACACCTCATTAAGTTACTCCTACCTTGTACTTACAGTCTTTTTCAGTGTCACGTTTAAGATGTTGACCTGTATGAACTGCAAAATTTCTCTTTCTTTACAAGCACATAGAAGAAAAAGACCTTATTTCAAAGAGTCTTCCATGGAGTTTTTTCAGTGTGTTACCNTTTTTTTTGTGGTTTTTTTTTTTAAATCATAATGCATGGGCTGTAAATCTTATTTTTATGACCCTGTTAGTGTCTGTTCTAATGGGCCCTGCTGTGTAAGGAAAACAGCCTGAAAATAAAGCCTTTAGGAAGTGCTTAGGATAATCTTCAGAGTTGAGAGAGCAGAACTGTTGGAACTTGTGTAAAATTACTAAATATTAAATTATAATCAACTTTAATTAGTGCTTATTGCATACCAAGTGGAACAGCTCTTTAAAAGAAAACCCCTGTTTTCCTTGCAGTCTGAGTGAATCACCAGATAAAAGAACAATTCTAAATAAAATTGACCTTATCTTTTAAAATGCTGTAAAGGAAATATTCTTTCCTTAACAGGAGGAGCTCGCTAGTTACAATTGACGAAAATGTTAGAATTACAGTAGAGGTTATTGGATAAACTCTGTGATGTAGTATTAGGACAGGTATTGAGTTTTCTTGAAAGGAGAGTCACAGCCCCATGAGCTCTCTGACCTCCGGGATGGCACCTAGACACCACACACACACAGAGCAGGAAGTTGTCTACTCAGGACAAGTTACAAGTGGGATTTAGTAAGACTATGGGACTGAGTGTACTCAAAAGGCATGTCCACACAACTGTATCAGCCAGTCAGCTGTTCAGATGTCACTGTGCCTTTCTCTCCCCTGTGCTCTCCTGTGCTGAAAGATCACCTCAATCCATCTGTTTTCCTGCCTTTGAAACCTCTGGATCCTGCCGTCCCACAATAAGTGTTCTACAGTTCCAGGATGTTCTTCCCCTGAATCCCACAAAGTGTTCCACATAACCAGTCCAGAATGGGCAGAGAGCTGCTCCCTTTGACTCCCCTGAGTGTCACAGCTGGGCCATGGCTTGGTGGGTCCCTTGGGAGAGTCCTGGGAAGAGCATGGACAGGGCACATTTCCCACCTGGCTTTGAGCTCCTGTGCTCCTCTGGCTGTGTTGAGGTGGGCTCTGAGGGGCTGCTGGCTCCTTGGGAGTAGCCAGAGCAGAGTGTTCCCAGGCCCTTCCATGTGCCACTGGCTCTCTGCTCCACTGGGGGGATGAGCAAGGGAGCATTCACCACATAACCTGAAAAGTTTATGCACTTCTGTGACAGTGAGAGCATCCATAAGCAAAAGTTTTCTATCAAATTCATTTCATGAGGGATATGCATGCTTACAGCTGCTCATGAATGGCTGGAGTTTAATGTGTAATGACTGCCCACTACAGTGACAACTTATCTCAGTCTAACTGCTGCCAAGTACAAAGATATCTTCTGGAGATAACTATTCTGCTTGTAAAAGGTACGGTGTATTTTAAAAAGACTTTAAAGATCTTTATAAACATCAAAATAATCATACCATCTGAGAGGCAAGTGATATTATTCTATTTTCTAAGTGGAAAAGCTGAGAAAAAGATTATATAAATCTCTCCCCTGAGATGACATAACTCTAGAACAGACATAAGAGTAGAGAAAAAAAAATCTATCTACAAATGTTCTACTGGTGTGAGAAGCAGAGCAGGGAAACTGATTTCAAATCTGTTTTAAGTACCAACACACAAAAGCCAGTACCTTTGACCAAACTTGATGCTGAAATGTTAGACCAGTCTAGCAGACAGTACAACAAAAAGCAGATGTTAGCCAATTTTACTTCAGTAACTCAACATGACCACTGTTAATTAATCACAGCATTTGATAGGTCCAGGAGGAAACCTGCTAAACCTGATAACCTGCTAAAAAAGTATCTGTCTTGAAATATGTTTGGTTTTTTTTCTCATTTTGCAGGTCATTGCAAGTGTCTTGAGGAACTTGTCCTGGCGAGCAGATGTAAACAGTAAAAAGACTCTAAGAGAAGTTGGAAGTGTGAAAGCATTGATGGAATGTGCTTTAGAAGTTAAGAAGGTATCTTCTATAAGTGATTAAGTTGAATTTTTGAGAGATGCATTTATTTTATACAAAACACTAATATTTACCATTTTTGATACCAGCAGTTGGTCAAACAATTGATGTGGGTCAGGTAATGTGCTTTGAAGAAGAGTTTGATTTAACACAGCAGCAGACCACAGTGGCACAATGGCACCTCAAAACTAGTATTGATCTGATTTTATTTATGAGGGTTTACCCCTTTTGCTTTTCAGTTTCATGAGCTGTGCTGTTAATATGTCTTTTTTATAATTTCATCATTTAATAAAAGCTCTTTTCAGTTAGTTAGTAGGTATCTACTACTTCTTTGGTGTGTAGATAGGAGGATATTCCATCCCAGAGACACCTGCCAACTGGTCTTCTAGCCCTTTCTGTCATTTTGGCAGCAAACAAGTATAGAGGCACGTATTTCTGATACCTCTGGGGCAGGCAGTACCAAATCCATGGCTGAAGGAAGGAGCAAAGTGAGCAAAATATGTGCGCACTGCTGCCTGCACCCAGCTTACCACCCCAGAGAGCAAAATCGGAATGTATGCAGCTCCTTGAAGCTAACTTAATGTGTTTCTGAGAGCTTCAAGTCAATAGCTGAAAACTTCTCCTGTCATGTTGCTGTTTTCCTAGGAATCCACCCTGAAAAGCGTTCTGAGTGCCTTATGGAATTTGTCAGCACACTGCACTGGAAACAAAGCTGACATATGTGCTGTTGATGGTGCTCTTGCATTTCTGGTCGGCACACTGACATACCGGAGCCAAACAAATACTTTAGCCATCATAGAAAGTGGAGGAGGAATACTAAGAAATGTTTCTAGCCTAATTGCTACTAATGAGGATCATAGGTAGGTACACTTCTGACAGTTTTTAGCGGTTCCACATGTATATTTAGTAGACAGTTTCTATGATCAAGCCTTAATATGAATGCATGCAGTAAGTATAGTAATTAAAAACAGTTAATATGTAGTACATTTGATAAAGTGGGTATTTCATTTACATAACAGGAATATGCAAACAGATTAAGAGCTGCTGCTTGTTAATGATGAACTGTACTAAAAGCTAAATTGTTCATATTTGTAATAGGATTTGGTTAGCATTCAGATAAAAGCTAGTGGAAATACGAGGTACTTGCACTGGAGAATTCTTAATTATCATTTGTAAGGGCAAAACTAGTTTCTAGAATAATAGGTTTCTGTTTTGCTTTGTCTCTCATCCTTTTGAAATGCCACTTACGGATGTTTGTTTTCAATTGCTCAACACCAGGCAAATCTTGCGAGAGAACAGCTGCTTACAAACCTTGTTACAACATTTGAAGTCACACAGTTTGACAATAGTTAGTAATGCATGTGGGACCCTGTGGAATCTCTCTGCTCGAAATGCAAAGGATCAGGAGGCACTGTGGGACATGGGAGCTGTGAGCATGCTGAAAAACCTGATTCACTCAAAACACAAAATGATAGCCATGGGTAGTGCTGCAGCTCTACGGAACCTCATGGCAAACAGGCCAGCAAAGTACAAGGATGCCAATATCATGTCTCCAGGATCAAGCCTCCCATCTCTCCATGTCAGAAAACAAAAAGCACTGGAAGCAGAATTAGATGCTCAGCATTTATCAGAGACTTTTGACAACATTGATAATTTAAGCCCAAAAGCATCTCACCGCAATAAGCAGAGACATAAGCAGAATGTGTACAGTGAGTATGTCCTGGATGCCAGCCGCCACGATGATGGCGTATGCAGGTCAGAAAGCTTTAATGCTGGCAATATGACTGTGCTCTCACCATATGTAAATACTACGGTATTGCCTGGCTCCTCCTCTTCCAGTAGAGGAAACGCAGAAAATTCTCGTTCTGAGAAAGACAGGAGTGTTGAAAGGGATCGAACAGTAGGTTTAAATACCTATCATCAAGCTGCAGAGAATACTGGGAATTCCTCTAAGAGAATGGGAATACAGATTTCTACTGCTGCAGCTCAGATTGCCAAAGTTATGGAAGAAGTAACAAGCATGCACATTCCACAGGAGGACAGAAGTTCTGGTTCCACTTCTGAAATACACTGTTTGACAGAAGACAGAAATGCCCAGAGGAGATCAGCCTCTGCCCATACTCACTCAAATACATATTTTCCAAAATCTGAGAACTCAAACAGGACATGTCCTGTGCCTTATACAAAAATGGAATATAAAAGAGCTTCAAATGATAGTTTAAATAGTGTCAGCAGCAGTGATGGCTATGGGAAAAGAGGCCAAATGAAACCTTCCATTGAGTCTTACTCCGAAGATGATGAAAGTAAATTTTGTAGTTATGGCCAATATCCAGCTGACTTGGCACACAAGATTCATAGTGCAAATCACATGGATGACAATGATGGAGAACTAGACACTCCTATTAATTACAGTCTTAAATACTCAGATGAGCAGTTAAATTCTGGAAGGCAAAGTCCCTCCCAGAGTGAAAGATGGGCAAGGCCTAAGCATATAATAGATGATGAAATGAAACAAAATGAGCAAAGACAGTCAAGGAACCAAAATGCAGCCTACCCTGTGTACACTGAAAGTGGAGATGATAAACACATGAAGTATCAGACACCTTTTGGACAGCAGGAGTGCATTTCTTCTTTTAGATCAAGAGGCTCCAGTGGCTCAGATCAGAACAGAGTAGGCCCAACTCTCGGAATGAATCAGAAAGTAAACCAGTCCTTGTGCCAGGTTGATGATTATGATGATGATAAGCCAACCAACTATAGTGAACGTTATTCTGAGGAGGAACAACACGAAGAGGAAGACAGACCAACTAATTACAGCATAAAGTACAATGAAGAGGAACATCATGTTGACCAGCCTATTGATTATAGTTTAAAATATTCAACAGAAGTTGCAGCACCTACTCAGAAGCCATCTTTTACTTTCCCAAAGACTTCTTCAGTGCAACTCAATAAAACTGACCATATTCCCCCAGGCAGTGGGAGCACATCAGCCCCCTCAGCTGGTTCAAAGAGGCAGAACCAGCTTCACCCAAGCTCTGCACAGAGCAGAAGTAGTCATGCAAAGAACGCGTCCTGTAAGACTCCATCTATTAATCAGGAAACCATACAAACTTACTGCGTGGAAGATACCCCAATATGTTTTTCAAGGTGTAGCTCTTTGTCATCCTTGTCATCAGCTGAAGATGAAATAGGACGTGATCAATCTACACGTGGCACAGATGCCAATAACACACTGCAGATTGCAGAACTGAAGGAGAACAGTGGGACTCTACCTACAGAAGGTGCAGCAAGTGAAATCACATCAACAGCACAACACATCAGAACAAAATCCACTAGACTTCAGACTTCTAGCTTGTCTCCTTCTGATTCATCTAGACATAAAGCTGTTGAATTTTCTTCAGGTGCCAAATCTCCCTCAAAGAGTGGTGCCCAAACTCCTAAAAGCCCACCAGAACATTATGTACAGGAAACACCACTCATGTTCAGCAGATGTACTTCTGTAAGTTCCCTGGATAGTTTTGAAAGCCGTTCAATTGCTAGTTCAGTTCAAAGTGAGCCTTGTAGTGGAATAGTAAGTGGTATTATAAGTCCCAGTGACCTTCCAGACAGCCCTGGACAAACAATGCCCCCAAGCAGAAGTAAAACACCACCGCCTGCTCAAGGAGTTCAAGTAAAAAGAGAGGTACCTAAAGGAAAAGCAACCACTACAGAGAAGAGAGAGTCTGGTCCTAGACAGGCAGCTGTAAATGCAGCTGTTCAAAGAGTTCAGGTACTGCCAGATGCTGATACACTATTACATTTTGCCACAGAAAGCACACCAGATGGGTTTTCTTGCTCTTCTAGCCTGAGTGCTCTGAGCCTTGATGAGCCATTTATACAGAAAGATGCGGAGTTAAGAATTATGCCTCCAGTTCATGAAAACGAGCATGGAAATGAAGCAGAACCTGAACAGTCAGATGATACAAAGGATAACCAGGAGAAGAAAACAGAGAAGCCAGCTGAAGCAGACAAAGACATTCTGGATGATTCCGATGATGACATTGAAATACTAGAAGCATGTATTATTTCTGCAATGCCAACAAAGTCTTCACGTAAAACCAAAAAGCCTTCTCAAGCATCTGCTCCAAAAATACCTCCTCCTGTAGCCAGAAAGCCCAGCCAGTTGCCAGTTTACAAACTTTTGCCTTCACAAAGCAGATTGCAATCACAAAAGCACGTGACTTTTACACCAGGAGATGATATGCCACGAGTATATTGTGTTGAGGGTACACCAATAAATTTTTCAACAGCTACATCTCTGAGTGACCTGACAATAGAATCCCCCCCGAGTGAGTTGGCCAATGCAGACAATGTGGGTGTGGGAGCAGAGTCAGGGGAGTTTGAAAAGCGGGACACCATTCCTACAGAAGGCAGAAGTACTGACGATTCTCAGAGAGCAAAAAGCTCAGCTGTGACTCCCCTTGGCTTGGATGATGACAAAACTGAAGAGGGTGATATTTTGGCTGAGTGTATTAACTCAGCTATGCCAAAAGGAAAAAGTCACAAACCTTTCAGAGTGAAGAAGATAATGGACCAAATTCAACAAGCTTCTTCATCCCAAAGTAATAAAAACCAACCTGAAGGTGAGAAAAAGCCAACATCACCAGTAAAGCCTGTTTCCCAAAACAGTGAATACAGAGCACGCATGCGAAAAAGCACAGAGCCTAAAAGCAATGCTAGTAATGAAAGAGGCTATCCAGAGAACAGAGATGCAAAGAAACAGAACCTTAAAAATAATTCAAGAGATTTTCACGACAAATTGCCAAATAATGAAGAGCGTGTAAGAGGAAGCTTTGCATTTGATTCTCCTCATCATTACACACCTATTGAGGGAACTCCTTATTGTTTTTCACGGAATGATTCCCTGAGTTCTTTAGATTTTGATGATGATGATGTTGACCTTTCAAGGGAGAAGGCAGAATTAAGAAAAGGAAAAGAAGGAAAGGAAACTGAAAGTAGAGAGTGCTCTACTGCAGAACAGTCTTCAAATCAGCAGTCAAGTAACAGGACACAAGTTTGTCAAAAACACCCAACAGGCAGAAGCCAGACAAAAACTTTCTCTCAGTCAACTAAAGATATTCCAGACAGAGGAGCAGCTACAGATGAGAAAATGCAGAATTTTGCTATTGAAAACACACCTGTTTGTTTTTCTCGCAATTCTTCTCTTAGCTCCCTTAGTGATATTGATCAAGAAAACAATAACAACAAAGAAGGGGAACCTGCAAAACGTCCTGAAGCTCCTGAGTCACAGGTAGAATCCAACAGACCACAGACTTCTGGTTATGCACCTAAATCATTTCATGTTGAAGATACTCCTGTGTGCTTCTCTAGAAACAGCTCTCTGAGTTCTCTTAGCATTGACTCAGAAGATGATCTTCTGCAGGAATGCATTAGTTCTGCTATGCCTAAAAAGAAAAAGCCCTCAAGAATAAAGAGTGATGGTGAAAAAAATAATTCCAGAAGCACAGGTGGCATGCTAGCAGAAGATTTAACACTGGATTTGAGAGAGGTACAGAGGCCAGATTCAGAACATGGTTTTTCACCTGATTCGGAGAACTTTGACTGGAAAGCTATACAAGAAGGTGCAAATTCTATCGTTAGTAGCTTGCATCAAGCTGCAGCTGCTGCGTCACTGTCTAGACAAGCTTCATCAGACTCTGACTCTATCCTTTCGTTAAAATCTGGTATTTCTCTAGGGTCGCCATTTCATCTTACCCCAGACCAAGAAGAAAAACCTTTCACTAGTAATAAAGGTCCAAGAATTATTAAGCCAGGAGAGAAGAGTACACTGGAGTCTAAAAAAGTAGAATCAGAAAGTAGGGGTATCAAAGGAGGGAAGAAAGTGTATAAAAGTATGATCACAGGAAAAGCACGCTCTAATTCAGAAATTTCAAGTTTGAAGCAACCACAACAGACAAGTGTGCCTTCAATTTCACGTGGTAGAACAATGATCCATATTCCACGAGTTCGAAATAGTTCTTCAAGTACTAGTCCTGTTTCCAAAAAAGGACCCCCACTCAAAAGTATGAACTCCAAGAGTCCCAGTGAAGGCCAAAGTTTGACTAGTTCTCCAAGAGGAACCAAATCATCAGTGAAACCTGAGCCAGCTCCTATGACTAGGCAGCCATCAGGGTTGAACCAGAGTGGATCAAGTAAAGGACCTTCTAGATCAGGATCTAGAGACTCCACTCCTTCTAGACCTCAACAGCAGCCATTAAGTAGGCCTCTGCAATCTCCTGGGCGAAACTCCATTTCCCCAGGAAGAAATGGTATCAGTCCTCCCAACAAACTGTCACAGCTGCCAAGAACATCATCTCCTAGCACAGCTTCAACTAAATCCTCAAGTTCAGGTAGAATGTCATACACACCACCAGGCAGGCAGATGAGCCAGCAAAACCTTACAAAGCAAACTGCCTTACCTAAGAGTACCAGTAGCATTCCACGAAGTGAATCTGCTTCAAAGGGGTTAAACCAAACTCTTAGCACTGGTGGATCAAACAAAAAGACTGACCTATCCAGAATGTCATCCACAAAGTCTAGTGGAAGTGAATCTGACAGATCTGAGAGACCTGTTCTTGTTCGTCAGTCAACTTTTATTAAAGAGGCTCCGAGCCCAACTCTGAGACGGAAGTTAGAAGAGTCAGCTTCATTTGAATCTCTGTCACCTTCCAGGCCAGATTCTCCCACAAGGTCCCAACTGCAGACCCCAGTTTTAAGTCCTTCTCTTCCTGATATGTCTTTATCCACTCATTCACCTGCCCAGAGTAGTGGTTGGCGAAAATTAGCCCCTAATCACAGCCCTACTATAGAATATGATGGGAGACCAGCAAAGCGTCATGACATAGCACGTTCCCATTCTGAGAGTCCATCTAGGCTGCTGATCAACAGATCAGGAACATGGAAGCGCGAGCACAGTAAGCATTCCTCATCGCTTCCTCGTGTAAGCACTTGGCGAAGAACTGGAAGTTCCTCCTCCATCCTGTCAGCTTCTTCAGAATCCAGTGAAAAGGCAAAAAGTGAAGATGAAAAGCAGCATGGAGGTTCTCTCCCTGGACACAAGCAAAGTAAAGAAAGCCAAGCACCAGCAAAAGGTACTTGGAGAAAAATAAAAGAAAATGAAATTCCTCAAATAATGAATGATCCTCAGCATTCTTCTTCGGGTGCCACAAATGGCTCTGATTCCAAAACCCTCATCTATCAGATGGCTCCAGCTGTCTCTAAGACAGAGGATGTATGGGTGAGGATAGAGGACTGCCCAATTAACAACCCTCGATCCGGAAGGTCCCCAACTGGAAATACTCCCCCTGTTATTGACAGTGTTTCAGAGAAAGGGGGTGTGAATGGTAAAGATCCTAAAGAGATTCAAGAAAAGCAAACCCCAGGGAATGGAGGTGTTTCTGTTCGTACAGTTGGCTTAGAAAACCGTCTGAACTCTTTCTTTCAGATAGACAGTCCAGACAAGAAAGGCACTGAAACAAAGCCTCTACAGAATAATCCTGTTCCTGCACCAGAAATTAATGAAAGTACTGTAAGCGAGCGTACTCCATTCAGTTCCAGTAGCTCAAGCAAGCACAGCTCCCCCATCGGTGCTGTGGCAGCAAGGGTGACTCCTTTCAACTACAACCCGAGCCGCAGGAAGAGCAGCATGGATAATAGTTCTGCTCGGCCCTCACAGATACCAACTCCGGTGAATAACAGCACCAAGAAACGTGACACCAAGTCTGAAAACACTGACTCCAGTGGAACACAAAGCCCTAAACGTCACTCTGGCTCTTACCTGGTAACTTCTGTTTAAGTGCAACAAAAAAAAACAAAACAAAAATTAAACTGATGTATTATATATACAGCAGCTACTTAGAAACTTTGTTTCAAATGAAACAAAAAAAAAAATGGGGATTGTTTTTTTTTGTTTGTTTGTTTGTTTTTATTTGTTGTAAATAGCTTTGATTCTTGTTAGATGGTCCTTGTTCTGGAAGCCATATTTGATAGTATACTTTGTCTCCACTGGTGATATTTTGTAGGAATACCTGATTGACAGTTTGGAATAAACTTGCTAACGCAAGTGTATTTGTACAGTATGTTTAACATGTATTCCCATGTCTAACATGCATCCCATCCCACTATCCTTTACATATTGCTTGTCATTGAAATCATGGAATAGCACAGATAGAAATAACGCAGTCATATTGATTTACCAATAATTTCTAGATTACAAACCAACTAAACTACATCAGGGAAGAAATGGTATTATTTATGCAAAAAATGTACTCAAGTTTAGTATTTGTGAGTTCATCTAACCCAATATTTAATCATGTGGCTGTGAAATTCACAGTAATATGGTTTCCACTGAACAAGCTTTCCTAGCCTGCTTTTCTGCATGAATGGAACTGATGGTTCATTTTATGGAGTAATGATAAACATTTCTGTGGTCACATAATGTGCATAGATAGTTATGGTGTAACAATTTACACTTTCTTTGTGCTCTGAAAAAGAAAAAAAATCCAACAAAAAACAACTGTGTAACTGTAAAACTTTGAACAAAATTATTTTACCTGAGTTAGATTTTATCTTCAAGTAGGTAGAATTTTTTTGCTATGCTGTAACTTGTTGTATATTCTGGTATTTGAGGTGAGATGGCTGCTCTTTTATTAATGAGACGTGGGTGATGTCTCAACAGAGACTACAATGAACATTTCAGAATAAATTATTATTATATGTAAGTTGTGTGTGTTACTTCTGCATTACATAAAAATACAGGATTTTACTTTGAGATGTCACCATATAACGTGGTTGTATGCACTTAACACTTAAGGCCTGATTTGGGATAATCCTGCACCTCCAATATCTGTTCTTCCTTATCACTGGCAAATGGCTGTTGTAGGATGCTTTTAACATTTGCAGGATCAGGCCCTAGGTCTTCTGTAATATATTTGTAATTGAGACAGTTTCACACATCTCAGGTGCATAACAAGGCTAAAGGCAGGGTATTTCCAGTAGCCATGCAGTATAATTGTTCTCATGACTGCAAGCCTGAAACAATATTGTATCTATACAAATAATACTTGTAAAACAAAACATTTTTTCATTGGGGATATAATGTAGAATGTGAAATAGTGACTATAAGATGAAATTTTGCTTCTATTTGCTCTTTCTGTGCTTTTTTAATTTGTTTTTTTGTTGTTGTTTCTTTTTTTTTTTCCTTTTTCCTTTTTGTTGTTGTTTTTTAAAAAATTATGAAGGGAAAAATATCCTAAGGATCCCATGGCAGCAAGAAATTTGTTACTGTAGTAGAAAAAGGATTTTATGGAAAACATGACATTTGCTGCCTTGAACCTTTTTGATGCAAATATAGATTGTACTAGAACAATGCTGAAAAAGAACAGATTTGTGCTTTAAAAATACAAATATAGTGTGAATTTAGATGAGGATTACTTCAAAGTAGAAACATGAGAGAACAGAACACTAACCATTCTGTGCATGTTTTAAACAAACCATTAAATGAAATGGTATATCAGTTTCATTGTATCTCAACTGGACTCTTCTAAAGATACATTTCTAAATAACTGATATGTCAGAATGCCCTGATTTCAGGAAGCCCTGAAATAGAGCAGTTTACTTTTATGGTAGCTTTAACACAGTTGGAGAGTGTATCACTTCTGTGGCTTTTGTACTTCTGATACTGAAATTAATCAATTGAATTTATTGTAAATCATGCACTGATTTAGGAACACAATCAAGATACTATCAGCAGACAGAAGTCAATTTATATAAAAGCCAGTACCAAAAATACCTGTTTAGCAGAAGTGGTATCTTACTTGCTCTTTTGTTCTTTGCTTCCTGTCAGATCTACTTAGAGACATGGCATGTTCCTGTATCACCTTTTGAATCTGTTAAGCAGCACTCCTCATGTTAGCATTTGAAATACTTTGCATACAGTATCTTCATTAAACTTCTAATAAGAATAATATTAGTGTCCTTTTAAAGATGAGATAGAAACAGATTATGATGTGTTTAAAGTCAGGACTTCTGCTGGAGTAGAATACAGAACTCCATCCTTGAGTTTTAAATGAAAGACCACTTTAGTTGTGTTTCTTTTTTTTTTTTTTTATCATTATTTTGTGCTGGGCTTTTTTAACAACTAATACAGAAATATACAACATAATCCAGAATAGTTGTTTAACACCGGCATTACATATTTGTCCTGTCATTTAAGCATTAAAGATAAACTCAGTCTCAGAAAATAAATTCTGGTTTCAGTTCTGTTACTGAGAAATGACTGGAATCACTTTTTTAAACAGAAGATAACATGAAACTATAAATAATTGTATGCGTATCAAACACCAGAATGTCTTTGAAAATTATAGTGGCTTCTTGATATAGACTTGGGGATACTTCATGATCATTATAATTGGAAAGTTTCTCTTAGTATCCACTTAAGTAAACCTATATTTGTAGCAAAGACAGGCTAGAGAAACTTTCTAACTATAAGGGTAGTGATACACTAAAATATGCTTCCCATGGGAGTTGTTAAATTTCCATTATAGAAGTTTTAAGAAGAGGTTTATGAAACATCTCATAGGGATGGACTGTAGTATATTTCATATTGCCTGTGTGCAGAGATGGGTGATCTTTTGAAATCTCTTCCAGATCTACATTTCTCTGATTCTTTATCTAAAATACTTAGTATCCACTAAGAGCCTTTCAGAATATTTAAAGACATCCATGATGTTTGATTTATGATGGGGATATAAAGTTATATTCTATAAGCTTAACTAAAAAACAGATCCCAGAAATATAAAATCAAAGACATGGAAAATGGTTGCAATAAGTATATTTGGTCTTGGATTTTGTTAATGATGTCAGAGTCATGACAGCCAGATTAGATTAATGCTGCTAAAGATAACCTCTCATTCCTTGGTTTCATTTGTATGAAGTTGCCACAGCAGGTAAAAGGACCTTATTTATGTCAAGGCAAAACAAAGAATAGCAAGGAGCTAAGGAAACCAAGACTCAATTTACTGTTCTTCTGGGATGCACTGCCTTTCTTTCTACCAATTTTGGTAGAATTTTTTGTGACTTGTGCTCAGACCTTTATTTGTCCTTGAATTAGCTTATCATATCTAGTGCATACCAAATTTATACTTAAAAATCAGTTTATACTGAAAAATAACTCATAAAGCTCATTTCAGACTGTCTTCTAGCTTTGTCCTCTTGATGTGAAAAGCAGAGATCTGAGCTCCCCAAAATTTGTAATTAGTTCACTTTTTAAAATGTGCTTCCATTTTAGTTTCTTGCAGTGTGCCATAGTTAAGGTTACTGCTCAATTTCTATGTAAGCTCCTCTAATTAAATACTGCGATCTTTAAAGGGGAACTAATCTATTTCTGTTTTTCATGAGCGGTTATCTATCAAGAGTATTTTCTCCTGAAAGATGAAAGATAATGCTCACAGCTCTGTCAGATAGGACAGCTTAAAAGCCTTGCCACAGTTTCCTGATGAGATTAGAATATTGTTTCAAGCAGGATTTGGCTGCAGAGTACAAGTATAGTTTATGCTATAATTGTCAGTAAGCTGCAGTATTCTTCAACATAGACCTTTGATGGCTTTGGGAAGTTAGCTGTGCTGTCTTTGGTAAAGGAGGAGGGATAGAAAAGGGACAGTTTCAAAGGGAGTCATGTTGTCCTAGGGATGTACTTTTTTCCTCAATAAATTACATAAGCTGCACCAGAGAGAGAACAGCTTGTGCACAAATTAATGAGGCATTATTTTGAAGTATACCAGAAGACCACAAAACAGCAGAACGTCTGCCTGATAATCTGAAAACTGAATTATTTGATGTCAGCTTTGGAGTACTTCATAGCTGTCCATCCCCTTGATCCCCTTAACAGAAGTTGGTATTACCAAGAAAGATAGCTGTTTTAGCTTCATCCTTCTTCTTAAGGATAATGATCCATACTATTTCTAGAACTGAAGAAATGGCACGTGTGGTTCAAAGAAGTTTTCTTCTTCATTCTATGCTCCTGGCTATGAATCCTGCCTCTTATGTGACCTTTCAATGGACTTGCTCACCTCTTACCTGCTCCCCTGACGGGGTAAGTAGGATTAGTGCTGCATGGATATGCTGCATTTGCTCAGTGCATAGTTGGACAAGTGCCACCTGAGTCAGCAAAAAAGAAAATAAAACAGCTAGGAGCGATTAAAAGAGTTGGGATAGTTTCCTTTATAGGAGGTCATTGGATTGAGCCATTACAGGCAATTTTAAGCCTATATGCCAAGGTTTCAGACCTTCACCCATTTTGACACAGCAAAAGCAAATTAAAGTTGGAATTTTTTTTTAACATTTTTTTCCTAATGGCCTCTAGTGCTTTGCATTTAAATATCTTATGTTCAGGTAAGTCCTTAATCTTGGAAATTCTGACAACTTCAGAAGTATTACATCAGTATATGGATGTGGAAAAGATACTTCTTCATCAAAAATACCCATCCAAAAAAATCTACCATATGTAAATTTCTGGGAGACTGTTTAGATTTACAATATTAAATTCAATGCAGTAAATTCTTCCAGTAAAAAGACTTATTGCAACTATTTCTTTCCTAGAAGAGGCTTGAAGAGGGTGGTAACATCTCCCTTTCTTAATGAGGTCAGTATTGTAGGGATGGTCTGGAAAATGTTTAGGTGGACTCTTCTTAAAAGCTCTTCTACAGTTACTAGATGCCTCCCAAATGTCTTTCCTATCTAGTTTCATGAAAGAGTATGAACAGCCATAAGAGCATCACTAAAAATCACATAGACTTCCACCTGACATAACTTCCTACATCTACAGTAATGCCTTGCAAAGTTGGATCCACCTGTGTGACAGCTTTGTTCTTGATGAGATGTGTGATTTGGATGAAGCTGTGAATCAGAAGTGAAGTGTCAGTTAATGTAAAGCATGACTTTCTCCACAATTTTAAAACTCTGATGACCTTGTTAATACCAAATTACCCAAGTGCATTCACTCTCTGGTTCCACTGCCATCTCCTTTGCACTTTGACATTTAACCAGAAGAGATGCCCATTTTTAATTTCATTTCAGATCACATGTAAAAACAAGATTCCCGCATCATAGTTTCCTATATGCAGAATAACAGTTTGTATCTGTAAATGTGTTTTTATAGAGAATGTTACGTAGCTAAGGTTGAGTTTTTAGTCAGAATGGTAAGTTACCTGCTTACGTGTTGTGTTTGGTTACATATTGGAAGTGCAAGGGAAGTTGGTGTGGTGCAGAAGAGCTTTAAGAGTTCACAACATAATTAATGCAGTGTCAGTTGACTTGTAATGCCAAGATGAATTTTTTGCTTTCAAGTTTGTTTACCAGATGTGCTGTTTACTTACTCTAAGTTTGGGGAACGCCTCCCTAGCAGTTTTGCAAATTACCTTTCTTAGGAAATTTCCACAGAGTTACAGGCTTACATACGAGCGAATTTCTGCCACTTCAAGATTTAAAGAAATTACTAGAATTCTACTGTTTATGAAAACATCCTTTGCTTGAGTGGCTGTAGAATTGCAATTAGGTTATCAGGGAGATGTAGAGGGAGATGGTTCACTCAGTAAAATGCACTTCTGTCCAGAGCTCAAGCCATACATACAAATAGTATATCTAATGCCATCCTTTCTGGTGGGATCTAACATGAATAAAGCTTGTGCTGGTTCTCTGCAAGTAAACTGTCATTCTGTGAGATCAGATGAATTTGCCCACCTGTAAATGTTGTTTCTCTTGAACAAACTCAGCCCACAATTATCTTTCCTTCAATTTTGTTGTTTGCTTCTGCCTGAGATGCATTACTGTTTATATCCTAACTCTGTAATTAATTATTTCTTCAATTATTCTAATGTATTTTGTTTCACAGTATACTTATTCTGAATTTAGTCTTGCTATGCATAATTTATTTATTACTTGCAGTGTTACATAAAATTTCCTCCTGATTGCACCTTGTGAGAGTGGAATTGTTTTCTTGGCTGCTGCTGAAAGTTAGGTGTCTGTCCACTGTATTAGAAATATGATTTCATTTAAAAAGGAATTTATTGTTAAGATACTTGAATAATTCAGTATATCAGAACAAGTGCTCTAAAAAACCCCATGCATTTTCATTTTAGTGATACTCGCATTTCAGATAAATAAGTGGAAAAAAGAAGCTTGAAAACCTGGTTAACCAATAGTTCTCTGTTCTCTTCAATGTCGCACCTTAGAAGGAACTGCACAAAACAAAATCTAGTTCTGACACAATGCAATTCCATTGTCCCTCTGTTACAAAAATCTCACAAAGGCTTAGTTCATTGGGACTCATAAGCACAGCAGAGACTATTAATTACAAAGTCTTTCATTCCTGTAATGAATGCATTATTTTGTCCCCAATTAGATTATTAAGGAACTTAAATTGATTAATTTCCAACACACATACACGTATATTTATATTTACATACGTATTTTACACTCCCCTATTCACTTTAGACTTTGACAAAAGTATTTAAACTAAAAGGGCATTGTTGCTGATTACTAGGGTCCCATATTTTCTAATAGTTGTACCACTTCTTGATATTAAGTTCTAATTTGAGGACTGATTAGCTGATATCTGATTTTCAAATTGTTCTAGAAAAAAAATGCACTTAAGTCTTGGTTTATAAGCAGAAAATGAAATTGCTTTCCTAGAAATGTGTTTTATTAAGCATAATAAATTTTACAAGTATTATAACTATCACCTGCAATTTAAAGTCAGTAGGGATCATGAAAACAAGGAGACTTTGAGTGATGATTATATTAAATACAAATGAAGGTGGGCTAAGCCTAATTCTGCCCTTTTTTCTCTAACAATTCTCTGTACAAAAAGCACAATGGTAGCAGGGAAAGGCCTGTGCATCTTACCTGACTATTGGTAAGGTCTGGGATGGCACACATTGACAGTGGAAGTAACTGTGGAAGAACACAAAAACATACAAAAATTAAGCCATAATACGAGTTATGAGAAACTCACAATTTTTATTAATTTTTGGTAGTAGCATTTTGTTATTCCATTGGGTGATGAAAAGGAGTTGGCATCCTTTTTTTCCTACTATACTAAGCAGCTGAACAGCCATGATGGATTATTTGACACTTTCAAGTGTTTTAAGTGGCATTGTTTAACCACAGTTGGCAACCAAGCACTACCCAGCCACTCANCAGTTGCCCACCACTTGCTGATTGATTCCTAGGCAATCCCTGAGCATGAGCCTCCAGCCCACTTTCTCCACAGGTATATCCTCAGCATGATGCCATAAGGTCTGGAATATCCCTTTGGCTGGTTTATATGTCCCCCCTCAACTTCTTGTGCCCCTCAGCTCTCTTCCTGGTAGGGCATGAGAAACTTACTTTAGCAACAAAAACATCAGTGCATTTTCAACATTCTCATACTAAATTCAAAACACAGTACTATTCTATTTACTGGAAAGAAAAATAGCTATCCCAGCCAAAACCAGAACATAAATCATTTGGACTTGTTAGATGTGAAAATCTAGCTGAAGTGAAAGCTATGAATTCAGTGCAAATACTGTATTACCATGTCACACAAATGACTGATGGTTTCTTTTGATCATGGAAGCTGGCTGTACAGAGCTGTGAATTTACACAGCTGTCAGCTGCTTTACAAGGCTAAAGCAGAAGGACAAAGAATGGGTGTAAAACTGAGCCCTGTACTTCAGATACAGTCTTTGCAATCACAAGGAATGAGAGATGGGTAGAAATCCATGGTTTTCCACTTTGCCAGTTCCATTGTGGCCAGCTAATAGGGATTTGGATAGTATCTTGGCAATGTGGTGCCCAGCATTCTCCTCAGGATCTCAGTGAAACACTGTATATATTGTTTTCTGTACTTCCTACATTAATTTATGCAAGTCAAGGCTTGGGTCTAGGTGACAAAATCCAAAAGACACTTAGCTCCAAACACCATACAAGTCAGGCTGGTTGTTTAAAGGCCACTTGTCAGCTGCTCTTGCAGTGATGGTGCAGTACTTACACAGATTGAAACATTTAAGCCTCAAGTGGCTTTAGAACATCCCACGCTCCTTAAATAAGCTATTGATGTTGTTTATAGTCCTCTGCCATTGTGATGAACAGAAATGGTGCTTCTGCTGATTCATAAAGAATGTTGTGTTGGTGTTCTCTGTATAGGCATGAGGTAGTGCCTCTTCTGAAAACACTTATGTAGCAGACAGGATTCTGGATCATTAAAACTGAAAGGTAGTCTGTGGATGTAAAATCACAGAATGGCTTGAGTAGGAAAGGGACGTGAGAAATCATCCAGTTCTGGCTTTAAGCTGCCATGGGTAGGGACAGCACTTGCTTTGGGAAAATGGCGCATAGTCTTGTAAAAGTGGCAATTCGTGTGGTTAATTCTGCATATTGAAGTTTCATGTAAATACCAGCAAAAGGAAACTAAATGAAAGACAGCATCATTTTCTCTCTATGCTGTTGAAAATTCACTGTTGGATGGAGTACCTGCTACTTCCAACTTGAGTTCATAAAGCATTTTTCACGATTAAAGTTTTGTGGTTTTTTTCCCAGCTCTTATATTTTACTTTAAAATATCCTTCTGAAATTTAATTTACAAAAGTTGTGAAGAAAAACCTTCCCATGTTGCTCCCTCCTCTTCAGTGATCATTGAACAAATCAAGATATCCCTCTACATCCCTGTTCATCTTATCTACAGTCCACTACAGAGCTGTTCCACCAGTCCAGCTGAAAATCTGCCCTTTCCTGAATAACTTCACTAGTCCTATTATTATGTAGGTATTTTTAGCATGTTTAGACTATGGAGTGTAGCCTCCAGTGAGAAGAAACTGAACAGGGATGCAAGGTCTCAATAAGAAGGTATATGTGACACTTCCAGTAAAACACTGTCACATACAAGCTGTGTCACCTCAAATCCTCTCCATTTTCTTGGGCTCTCACTTCCATTTAGGGCATTTCCATTTACCCCAGAATTGCAGCAATCTATCACAACCACTTTGAATTGCTATTTCATATTTGTACAGGGCTCTTGTTGCTGGGTTGTTTTGTTTGGGAATGGGTTTTCTTCAAGGTTTGAGGAGATTTTTGGTTGGATTTTGTTGGGGACTTTTTTTTTTCCAAACACTATTAACTAAAAAAAGTGTCTCAATCAGGACATTTAACTTGCTAGTGACAGTGTATACAGAGACAGGATTCTCTGCTTTAGGTTTTTATAGTGTAGTCCTCATTTCCTGCCCCTTCCCTTCCACTGCAGTGGCCGCAGATGGAATAACCTCAGCCAAGTTATACACAGCTTTCCAAGACCGGTATCCCTGCTACTACTCTCCAAAGGCATTATCTGCAGTCTTGATGTTTCCCTGCAGATGTGTACAAGCCCTATTCTCACCAGCAATTGTACCTTCTCTTTATACTGCTTTAAATTGCTTAAAAAACTGTCAGGTGATGAGTGCTTCATTCCATTTCTGAGTCCAGGGCCAGCAGGCACTCAGGAAATGCATGCAGCTACAGCATGCCTGAGCTGGAATGCTTCATGACCTACTTTTGTCTCTGAATCCTCAGGCTGGAAATACTCAGAATTAAATTTTGAAATGTATTTCTTATGACACTAGAACAAATGCAATGATTGGATGCCATATACTCAATGAAGTCATTCTGCAGTGGTGATGGGGATTAAACTGACACGTCACTACTCACTGCTTCATTTTAGGCATCTTGGTTTCAAGATACTGTGAATTCTAGCACCTATAAAGGAGATTGGTAAGTAACAAGAAGATCTGGCGAAAAAAAAACATGCTTCCCCTGTGTGGTCAGTTATGTTCGCCATGTCATCCAATCTGTAATTTCACAAACTCCATTTCTGACAATTTTAAAAATATTTTTCCATCTGAGAAAGATGTTGAAAATAATTTTTGTCTTTGTACCCTTTGTATTTCACAAATGCTGATACAGGCTATGTATCTTTTGCAACATTAAATTTAAATATTGTTCTACAAGATAAGCCATGAATATGTTGGTATTTAAAAGCTACATGAATTTGAAGGAAAAAAATAACATGCAACTGTCAAATTAAACAACATTAAAATACCCAAAACCTTTCTCAGTGCCCTGAATTAGGTGGACTGACCGAGGGCAATCTTAATATGCAATGATGGTACTTGCAAACTGCAGCTGTTTTCACTGCCTTTAACATACTCTCACAGCACTGTTTCTCAAGGTGATGCACCATAAATTGCTTTACAATCTAACTGAGTAAAGCAGTTACTAAAACCACTACAGAAATCTAAGAGAATAGTATGAAGTAAATTTTAGTATTTTTTCATTAAGTTCTAGCCTATTTTTCAATTTTAAAAAATGAAGCTGTGGCAATGGCAAATAAATATTTCTTATCATTACTTCCTAAAAGATTAAATTTTATTGTCTGTCGATTCAAACCCTGCTAGAGCACTGTCCTGCAGAGTGAGATTTATGTTTATACCCTTTCGGTGGGCTCAGACCTGTGCCCCAGAAGAAAAGGACAATGCATATTGTTCAAACCCAAATGGCAGTAAGCGTGGTTTGTAACAAGGTCTAGGATGACCACATTTCATGCATGGTCAGATCATGAATGTGCCCTGCACACCTCATGACTGCACAGAGACAATGAATATATTGCACCCTGGTCTGTCCACAGTTCACCTTGTGCACACACTGTGCACCCCTCTCCTCCCCAACAGCCCACATCTGTCTTGCTAAAAGCAGGTGACAGCAGTTGACAGAAGAAGCTTCTGCCGTGTTGGCTGATGCCTAGATTTAAGCAATTAAAACCTGGACAACAGGACAACTCGCAAGGTAATGGCAGCTCTTGACACTTCTCAGGTGCTAGAGTTCTCAATAAAGTCATTCAATAGACAAGTGTGTGCGAGTAATGGAGATTTAAAATAAAAACACTGTGCAAAGAAAGAAAAACACAAGAAATCCATTATCAAGCTACTGCTAACAAGATGAAAACATTTTGTTGCTAAGCAACAAAATCTAAATAATTATTTGTAATGGATTATCTCTTAGAAAGCTATACTTGCCTCTTTATCAGTCACTTTGATGGTAATCTGGAGATAACCCTCAAAAAACCTGTCTGGACAAGTATTGCATCAAAAACTCCCTTCATAACTGGCAGAACTCATTTATATAACCTTGTTTTTCAGCTGAGGAGCTTGTTGAGTCATGTTTGTGAGGAGCTGCCAAGTTGCTGAGCTGGTCCCAGACATCTGCAGTCACACTTCCAAAAGCTGCTTGCTCCTGCTGATGCCACACAGTTGTGCTGTTCATGTTTTCTGCACTATTTTGTGCAGAGCATTCATTCTGACAGAATGAGAGCATAGGCAGAAGACAACAAAACCGCTCATTATTCAAAAGCCTGAATAGACAGTAACTTTTTCATCTATGCCACCCTGATTCTTTCTGAAGCTTCTCCATAACTCTTAACTCTTCCAAGTTTTCATGAATGGTACTTGCAGTTCTCCCCTGGGGAAGCCACTGTGTGCACTGGGTCTTAGCATCTCCTCTTCAATATTCTGTTGCCAGCTGAATGTGTTGGTGGAGCAGAAAAATAAAAAAAAGACACCACCACAGATAAATACAAAACAGTTACCTTCAGATCTTTGTCCTGGTATATTGCTGCTGTATGAAGCCTGTAACAGTGAACAAAAGACGGCCTGTGAAATTCACAGGGTGACTGAATGGTTGAGGGTGGCACGGACCTCTGGATATCATCTGGTCCAACCACTGCTCCAGCAGGGCCACCAAGAGCTGGTAGTCCAGGATCACTCTTATGCAGCTTTTCAGTATCTCCAAGGATGGAGATACCGACACCTCTCTGGGCAACCTGTGCTAGTGCTCGGTCACCCTCACAGGGAAAAGGAGTTTCCTGATGTTCAGAGGGAACCTCCTGTGTTTCAGTGTGCACCCAACGCCTCTGGTGCTGTCACTGGGCACCCCTGGAAAGAGCCTGGATCCGTTCTCCTTTCACCCTCCCTGCAGGTGTTTATGGCCATTGGTGAGATCCCCTGAGCCTTCTCCCGGATGAGCTGCTCCAATCCCTCTATGGCCTTGGTGACCATTCACTGGACTTTCTGCATTGTCTGTCTTGTCCAGGGGAGCCCAGCGCTGGGCCTGGCACTCCTGGTGTGGCCTCAGCATTGCTGAGGGGCAGGATCCCCTCCCCTGCTCTGCTGGCAACACTTCTCTGCAGCCCAGACACCACTGACCTTGTCACAGGGACACGTCGGTGGCTTATGTTTGGATCAGGGTCGAGCAGGAGCCCCAAGGCCTTTCCTGACAAACTGCTTCCCAGCTGGGCATTCCCAGCCCGTGCTGGTGCCTGGGGTTGTTCCCAGCTGCAGGACTTGGTTCTTCCCATGCTGAACTGCTTGAGGTTCCTGTCAGCCCCTTTCTCCAGCCTGTCTGGGCCCCTCTGGATGGCACCAGGACCCTCGGGTGTATCAGCCACCACTCACAGCCCGATACCACCAGCACGGGCGCGGCACCGCAGTCACCATCGCCAAGGGTGCGCCTGCCCCTCATCCACAGCGTTCATGAAGCTATGACACAGGATTGGACCCGGTACTAACCCTGTCGTTTTTTCCTTAAGCTTTAGCCAATTTTTTTCATGTAAGTGTACAGGAAGCTGTGGTAACACCAAATAAAACACTTCCCGGCATTTCTTAAATCGATCGTTCTTTGATACAAACACCGCTAAAGCTCTGTGAGTGGAGCCACACACAGCGGCTTGGCGCCCTCCGAACACACTTTACGTTGCCCACCGCCACCCTCTGGGCTCGTGTTTCATTGGCGTTTACAGCTCATTGTTCACGGGTGTGTGTCACGGCGTTTACGCACATCACCAGAGCTCCACCGTCCTCCCCGCCGCCATTCCCGCCTCCCCCCCTACTCAGCCTGGCGGAAGCCACGCGCGCGGCCCCGGCGCTGATGTAGCGCCCTCTCACAGGCTGCGGCACTTGACAGACAGCCCGTTGACCAATGAAATCTGGTATAGGGCCGTTGGGGCGGCCCCGCCCCTCCGCCGTGGCGCGCGACGGGATGGGGGAGGTGTTGCTGTCATGGCCGCCGCCGCCGCCGGTGGCGCGTCCCCAGCGGACAAGGAGAGGTATCGTGGACACGGCTTATGCGCGGTCGGGTCTCTCGTGGGTTCGTTTTCTTACGTGTCGTTGAGGGCTCGCGAAAAAGAAAACGCGAGCAGAGCAAGGCGGGATGTTTTAAATCCCTGTGGGATGAGGGATGATGGTGGTTGAAATTAAATCCCTGTGGAAGAAGGGGTGGTGGTGACACTTGTGTGGTTGGAAAGTCAGTAAAGAGACTGGAATTCCCAGGTAGAACGCAGACCTAGTCGGCTCATAAAGACGGCTGTAGGAAAGAGTGGAAAAAAACACTTGACAAGAGACGGAGAAAACAATAGGAGTTGAGGTCATTTGAGCTGGTTTTAGACGCAGCCAGGAACGTGATCCTTGTCACTCTCTTGCCATTCAGCTGATTGGAATCTGTCTGCACCACACGTTTTACTCGGTTTCCCTATTTTCTTATGCTGTCATAGATCCTTATTTAAATCAATGTCGGCCTTCTTCCACATCTCCTTGGTCTCAGCTGGTTGGTTTTTGAAATCGTCTGATTAGTATAATTGAGGTTCTGTCACGCTAATCCCGTGTATGTGCTTGACAGGTGCAAATCTATTGAAAAATCTCTAGCAAGTTTCTAAGCGCTGTTTTTCAGTAGCTTTTATAAATGTACCCAAATCTGGGTTGATCTATGTGTGAATTTAAAAAAACAGAACAAAATAATCACGGAACTTAGTTATCTATATCTAATAGTATAGTAAAACCTTTTCAGCAAATGTTACTTCTTTTCAGGGAAATATGTGTTCCAGGTTTCAAGGTTGAAAGAAATAGGTCAAAAGGTTCTATTTCAGCGTCTTTTTTTTTTTCTCAGAATTGGCAGTGCCATCCCTTGTACACATAGTGCCCCAAAAAACGGTGTCATGCAGTGTCCATGATAACTCAAGTGGGATTTTGCAGCATCTTACTAAGCAGTCTAGAAAAAATAAATGGCTTTTCTAAGGTGCTTTGGGAACTTCTATGTTGTAGCCATGACATTTATTTTCTGTTTTACTAGGAAAATATTGCATAAGCATTAAGGAGTTTATATAGCTTGCTTAAACTCACTGTTTTCTCTCCTTAGATTCATCTGCATTTATCCAGCTTATTTGAATAACAAGAAGACAATAGCAGAAGGAAGAAGGATACCTATAGACAAGGTAATTTCATGCATGGCAATAAAATAGGACATTTTGTTTCGCTGTGTAGCAGTGTTTAGACTGCTGGAAATCTCTCCATTCTCAGATGGCATGGAAATTACAATATATTTGAAGGTGACCTAGTGCCAGCTTTTGAATTTAGTAGGAGAGCATTGTGCTGAAGTGTTTGCTTTTGTGTGAGCAGCACCTTGAGCAAGGTGAAATAATGAGAAGCTGAATGCACTCAGCTGCCCATGCAGGTAGTTTGCAGAATTTGAAAGCAATGCAGAAAAGCTAGCTAATGATTGGGTTCTGGTGGTTGACTGTATGAGCCTAAACTCTGTGTCCTGTGCATGTGACACACAGGCATGGTTATTGCTGCTTTGGATCTGTCCAGAAATAGTTTTTTGTCATCTCATTCATTTGTAATAATTTTAGCAAGGAGTTCTGGGAATGAAGGGCATTCCTTATTGTTTAGGGTTTGGGGTGTTTTTTTAAATAAAATATTTCTTGAGTATGCAAGCTGCCAATCAGAGGTCTGCCTATGGGAGGAAGCTGCTGCCCTGTGGGTAGAAATTCTGTGGTTTTTTCCTCAGTCCTTGCTGTAAGTCCGCTGTTGCTGATTCACAGCTTTTGGTATCTCTGTACATACAGCAACTGTTAATTAATTTCAGTTACATTTTCTAATCAATTCTTTAACTTGCTCACCTGTCCTAGTGAATTCTATCTAATCCCTTTTCTGATGTCTTAGCTCTTCTTTTTTTTTTTTTATTGTAATGTTTCTAAACCACAGCAGCACTGACAGATGACTTCTACACTAGATTTGTACCTTCTCTTTCCCTATCAGCTTTTCCTAGTTACAGAGTATAGGGTGGGAAACTGGTAATTATTTTTGTATAGGCAGGTCATAGTTGATAACTAATTAATTTTAACACATTGTTTCAACAGGCTGTTGAGAATCCCACGTCTACAGAAATCCAAGATGTATGTGCAGCAGTAGGATTCAATGTGTTATTGGAGGTAATTAAAATAGTCCCCACATACAAAGAACCCCCAGATTTGTGTGTTTCTGTTCTTTCATTAATTTTAACTTGTAGTTCAGAAGTTTTGTTACTAGCTTTGCTTGCTTTATGTGATAATTGACCATAATAATGAAGTAAATGTTCGAGAAATTATTTAAGTCAGGAATACCTCAGATCTCTCAGACAGTGTGACTTTTAAAGCTTATAAAAAGATTACTTCTGTTTTACTGTCCTTCTTAGAAGACTTTCCTGGATGCTTAAAAATGTGTCAGAATAAAAGCTGCTTTTGCAGGCTGCAACTCTGCAAATTAAGCTTTTAAAAATAAATTATTGTAATGGAAGGTGATGACCTTTGCAATGAGTCCTGTATCTGAATAGGATTCTGATAATTGGAATCTTCATAGTCCTTTGGAGTTATGTTTCAGCCAGAGAATGTTGGGTTTTTATTGCAGTACATGCTTGCTCTTTAAATAGTTTATTGGTTACTTTTTACTTAGGGAATGAATCTGGATTTCCAGAGAGGTAGCTTCACCTCACTTCAACTTCAGGTCATTTCCTGAAATAATTATTAATTTAGAATTAACTAATAATTTAGATCAGTATTGTTTTTTCTAAGAAGAGTATGGGTCCTCATCCAGAAGTACCTAAAAGCCTGGTACAACATCACTTTGTTTTTTAGAAGTATCTGGACAGTGCACACCATAAGTACTGAGAAACCTGTGATGTTTCATCAAGAATGAAGGCTATAATTAACCAAAAGCAGTGACTGTGATCTATCACTTGCTATCCCTAGGTATCCAGAAGGGTTTGTAGCAGTGGAGATCAAGCAAAAACCTGTGCCCCTGTGGTGCAGACCACTGGGGATGTAAAATGGTCCCTGTAACAGTTTACTCACAAAACTGCTCAGTACCAGGAGTTGTTTTCAGCAGTGCCTCTGAAACAGTTATGTCTTCCAGTGCATGTTATTATATGTTCCTCCTTTTGTATAACAGAAAAACAAGATGTATCCCAGAGAGTGGAACAGAGATGTGCAGTACAGAGGTAGAGTACGAATCCAGCTCAAACAAGATGACGGCAACCCATGTTTACCTCAGTTTCCAACGCGTGAGTAGAGTGCCTGGGTTTAGGTACCTTCCCTGTTAATAAACCAGAAAGACTTGGTTTATTATATGTTAACAGCCTGTTTAATTAGTTTTAACTATTATAAATCATACAGTTTAACCTTAAATCTTGTTGCCTGTATAAGTTCACAAAATTAAGTTGTGAGCATTGAATAAAGTTTGTAAAATGCTGTTGCCTTTGATTCTGCTGCTTCTGCAGCACTGTCATTGGAGGGGCTTGTGGGGAATGTTGTGTGATTGCTGCATTGAACAGAGCATCTATACATTTTAAAACAGTTTAATGCTTAAGTGGCTAAATTCCACCATTTTCTTAGGATACATACATCATCTGGGCATCAGAGTGGATGCTAAATTGATAAAACACAATACTGAGTTCAACTGAGTTTTCCACTGGCCACTTTCATAAATTAACAATCAACCAGCTGCCCTGAACTAACTAATAGGAATTATTCGTCTTGAATGTCAGTTTCATCTTTTGCATTTTTTCTGAAGATGAATGCCTATGTAAAAGGGAAACAGTACATATCTTAAGGAAAGAGCAAGAAGAGTGCTGGGTGTACAGGCGCATAAGAGTGCTGACAGAAGGAGATGATTTAAAGCCAGAGTCCTGCTGGAAGGCAGCAGTACCTTTCTAAAAAGGCGTGTAGCTTTTGCCTGATCGTTCTGTCCCCAGTCTTCTGGGCCAGTAGGAGGTGGAGGGAAAGAGTAGCAGGAAGTGTGTAGACACTTCGGAGGTTGTCAGGTTATGTGGCTTTTCCAGTCTACTATGACATTTATCTGTCCAGCATTTTTTCTTTCCCCCAAGAATTTTTCACAAGCTGCTTTCTGTACCAGGGGAAGGAAGCAGATATCCTAGGTTTTATATCCATTCTTAACATAGCAGGCATGTACTGATCTCTCCCTGTATTTTAGGTAAATCAGTGATGCTGTATGCTGCAGAAACCATTCCCAAACTGAAAACAAGAACTCAGAAGATGGGAGGTAGCGATCAAAGCCTTCAGCAAGGAGAGGGAGGCAAGAAAGGTAAAGGGAAGAAAAAGAAATGAATTGACATCTAGAGTCACTTTTGCATCGCATAGTTGTACTTACAACAAGTGCAAAAGGACACTGTGCAGCAACTTTGAAGTGAAGATACAAGCAAGAAATGAAGAGGTGAAGCTGAGTAGAACTGCCTGCTTTTCTCAGAACTGGAATGCATGTAACTGCCTTGCATCTGTGTAATAATAAATCTCTTTTCACACATAACCTGAAGTCTGACATTTGCACCCATATTAAAAGTGGAAGAACATAAGCAGAAAGGGTGGGTGGGAGAATTATTTTTTTCCAAAAGAAATCTGCACGTTTTGAAATCTGTTTGCCTTAGTAAACCATTTACTTATGATAGTGGGGCAATTCTCTTCATTCTGTGCTGTTCTATATTGGGAAGAAATTCTTTGCTGTGAGGGTAGTGAAGGCACAGATTGTACAGACAAGTTGTGGCTGCCTCATTCCTGGAAGTGTTCAAGCCCAGGCTGGATGGGACTTTGAGCGACCTTATCGTTGTTTCAGCCCAGCTGGCAGCTATGTACCATCCAGCCCCCTCCTCACTCCCCACCCTGAATGGGATGTGGGGAAAGATAATCAGGAAAGGAAAAAGATTGTGGATGTAGGTAAGAACAGTTTAATAATTCAAACTAAATAAAATGCAATAATGCAAGTGACAATGATTATAATAAAATGTAATTGTCATTACAATTTTTTTTTAAGGAGAGAAGAAAAATTAAAAGAAGTCATGCGCAATACAATTATTCACCACCTGCTGACTGATGCCCAGCCCACCCCCAGTGATCAGTCCCTCCTGGCCAATTTCCCCCATTTATATACTAATCTGTGATATGGAATATCTTTCTTGGCCAGCCTGGGACCTGTCCTGGCTTCTTGCCACACCTCCTCACTGAGTGAGCATGAGGCACTGAAAAGTCCTGGGTTTAAGACAAGCACTGCTCAGGAACAAGCCGAACACTAGTGTTTTACCAGCATTATTCTCACACTGAATCCAAAATACAGCACTAACAGCTGCTGGGAAGAAAATTCACTGGATTGCAGCTGAAATCAGGACACCAGGAACCCCTTATTCTATATAATTTCTATAATGCCAGGTCACACTTCCCAAAACCCCACTGCTTTCCTCTTTTAGTTCATATACACACACAGACAACATTCCCTTAAATTATGTACCATCCCTATAAAAGCCCATTGACTTCACTGAGTGCATGACCCCTGGGTTCCATCTGTCAGAACCAGTTTTCAGGCAGGAAAGAAGATGTGTAGTGTTGGACTGTTGTGTGTGGAAAGCAGTTCTGAATCCATCACTGCTGTGCTCATGGTTCCATCAAAGTTCATTAATGTGTGATTGAGAGGGAGTTGGGGTCAGCGACCCCAATCCAGCACAGCACAGACAGGCACCACAGGGTTGCCAATGTGGTGATGGATGCAGGGCCATCATAGAAGTGATAATTCACAGTGTTAGAGAGTAATTAATTTAATTCATTGGCTATTCTTTCCCAAAATCAAATCACTTTGAGACATACCAGACTTTTCCATCCTCTCACAGGACCCACCAGGTCCTGCGTCCAGGTTCCTGAGGAAGAGCAATCCCAGGGATGGATTTACTTTTGCCTGAGATAGGGATAACTCAGACTCTTTCCACAGCATGTTTTTAATGTTCACTGCAGGAACTTTATTCTCTTGTACAGTAAGCAAAAGTTTAGACTGGGCTGCACCAGGCTGGTGGGTGATCTCTGGGTGTTGACTGGCCTTTGCTAAATGTGCACCCCAGGGTGTGAAGGTCCCACCACCCACTGTTCTCAGTGTGGTCTTCTACCATCTGCTGCATCATTTGATCTTTCCAGAGGCTGGTGCATGACAGAGAATGTGGTATTCCCACTCAGTGCCATGCTCTTTGGCCCAAGTGTCTATGAGGTTCTTTGGAAACAAATCCCATTGTCTGACTCGATTATTTCTGGTGTACTGTGCCCTCATAAAACCTACTTTTCAAGGCCCAGGACAGAGGTGTGGTAGAAAGGGTGTTTCCAGCCATCCAATGGTTGTTCCCCCCACAGTGAGCACACGGCTCTTGCCTTGGTAGTTTTGGGGGGCTGATACACTCAAGCAGCCTGGCCCGCCATATTGACATTTCAACCATCATCCTCCATACCAGGGAGGCTTTAACTGCTTGGCTTAATCACACTGCCTATTTCACATCCAAGGATAACCTCTGTGATACTGTCCATGCTCAAGTCCACCCCTCAAACACAGCATCAATTTAGCCAGGACAGGACCCTGCCCATGTGGCTCCATGATTCCTTCCAGTGATGTTGGATTCTGCAGGAAAGAACTGTCTGTGTGCTCACACACATCCCTCCTGCTCTCTTCTCACTACTAGGGAGAATTCTTGCCTTTCAGTGTGAGCAGTATGCAGATTCTCTAAAACGTAAGTGTTTAGGAGAGGAAGTCCTGTGTTCTAAGGCTGTAATTGACTGTGGTCATATACAAATGTCTTTCAGGACTTTTTTTTTTCTGCTGATGTAAGAGTTTATACAAACTATCTCTAGAGTGGCTGGCCTAAATTTTGAGAAGTTAATTAAATGGTATCCCTGTGAGCTCACAAAATGCCATGGGGTATGAAATGTGGGAACAGTTTATGCTATATGAAAAGGGTTTTTTTCTTGCAGAAAACAACTAGAAATTGTTAGAGATTATTAAGGCACATCCACTATATAATAGTTAGGGAAGTGCTAAGGTTAGTTGCAACGTGGGAAAAAATACCAGGAGTGGAAGATACACTTGCGATATAAAAGACCATAATTGCCCACAGATTGTTAGGCTTAAATTATTACTGAGTGATGAGTAATTTTTCTGAAACTTTAAATAAGGTGAGAGTTCTGTGAAAATTGATTGATACAAGGTAACTCATCTTCATGATGTCAATTAAAGGAGGATGACTCCAGCCAAGTTATGATCATGTTATGCTTAACTTTCGTAAATCAGAGCTTTAGACTACAGACAGCTGAAAAATGTGGAGGCTAAGTCTTGTGGGATATAATTTACTGTGGTCTGAAATGAAATACCTTCAGAAGTGGTCTGACCTATCAGTGTATGTGTGAAAGAATCTTAGTGGCATTGCTTATCAAACTTTCCCAATCTAAGAACCTGTCTTGATTGTTTTGGTTTAAGTCTGTTTTCCCAGCCAACGCATCAAATAATGTCATGGTGTTGATTTGCCAATTAAAATATACTCATTTTCTGTTGTGAGACAGAACCAGGAGTAGAAGCAAGGCAGGCCTAAAACTTAAGAGGGCATAAAAAGAAATTTATTAACTACACAAAAGGGAAAAAAAACCTCAGAATAAGATTGTCAGACCATTCTTTCCTTCCCTTTCTCAACCTTCATAACAACAGAACAAACATACAAGAAACTGCTTCAATTAATTCCCAACTCAAACAGTCCCTTCTTCCATTCACCTTGGAGTGAGAAGCTTCCTCTTGTTAGGCTATAGGGATTTTTTCCACAAGAAAGTAGAAAACAGTCTTCTCATGGTTTCATTTTCACGATTCTGCATCCGCCCAGTATCTGCAGTCATGGCACTCCTCCCAACTCCACAGCCTTCCCAAAGCTGTACTTGTGGGTCAATGGTCAAAATACANGCCAGGATCTCGGAAACCAGTCACGCTGGGGAAGTGGGGGGGGGAAGCGGCTGGGATTTTTATATTAGTTTGAGTCTCTCTGGTCACTGTCCATGGCCACCCCCCTTCTCTCCCTCTCTGCCAGGCCATGCCAGCTCCCCAGACAGGGGGCCCGGCCCGGCCCCTGCCAGGCCCACAGGCCTGCAGCGGAGCCAGGCCAGGGCCCTGTTACCTGCACTGCTGCCGGAAAAGCCAAAACCGCTCAGTTCCGGATTACCTCCTTCAAAATGTGTGTTCACGGAGCGAACTAACTTTCTTCAATTGGTTCTTCACGCTGTCAATAACCAAACCAGCCTCCAATTGGTCACTATGAACTCCCAGGGGAGTACTCACAGAGAAAACTCCTCTTTGAGTTTTTTCCTCCCGAGGTCAAACTACCACAGAACCCGAAACAGAAAAGCTATGTTAAAGTCGAGGCATCTTGCAAGGAAAGACAAGAAAGACTTCTGAAAAGGGTAATATTGAGCTCAAATACATAAAATGTAAATTAGTCAAACTAACAAAGAAAGCTCTGTGGGTATGTTGGGTTAAGCTGACTTCATTATTTTTTCAAGTCCTACTAGGAAATCAGATGACCACTACCATTAGGAAGTTGAAGACTGAGTTCCCTAACTCCTATCTGCTTATTCTCCCATCTTTAAATGTGATTGTTTTGTTCTTTATTATTTCTGGCTCTGGACTCGTACTATATGAGCAATATTTGTTCCTAAACGAGGTAGCACAGGTAAACACAACTCCCCTTTTCCAGACAAAGTTTATAAACTAGACTTTCACTACTGTATTTTAATAAACTGGGTTCCTTGGAGGATTAAAACCAAGCTGGTCAAGACCACCTCAGTTCTTCCTCAGTTAACAGACTATGCCTCATTTCTGGAAACAGGCAAAGTCTTATAGACTGTTGTGGGACTGGGAGTGGAGACAAGTCTTCTGTAAAAATACAGAAATATTGAAACTTTTAGTATGAATGCTGTGGATAATTTTTAAAATTATTATTTTTGAGGGGGAACTGGGTGATAATGAATGTCCTTTTATTCCACCTGCCTTGCTTTTACAGTTTTCTTTACTTATGCAGTATCATTGCTAAAAAGACACTCTGGTCCGAGATTTCCTGTAGGTGGCAGCAGTAACAAAGGAAGGCATGCATCCTTGAGTGGGAATTTACTCAGCATGCAGGACGCGAGGAATATGGATAATGGACTAGTGTCTTGGTCTAGCTGTCTGAAAATATGTCTGTTATTTCCCTATACAGTTTTCTAGGTACCTAAGCAAAAATTAAACATTAGAAATGGACATATGAGTTCAAAATCCTTATAACAATCCTTACAACAATTTCTGTGTTGGGAATGGATGGTAACATTGACATTGAGCATCAGGGAGGTGTGATGATACAAGCAATCAATAACAGAATGGCTAAAAATGAGAATTTAGCACAGTTGTGAGATAGGTGGTTTATTCTTTCAGATGTATATATAGCATGTAGCTGCTATAGCAGAAGCACAACTATAATTACTCAATTCTTAATGTAAAGAGAGGGAGCTTTAAAAGGTTATTTTGAAATGTGTTTTAACGTGGGAAGTGGCAATAATGTGTGACCATATGTAGTTGTCAGCCTTCAGCCACGAAGTAACTCAAAGACCAGCTCTGCAAAAAACAGCTGGTCTTAGCTTTCCTGTGTGTGCATCCTGTCCCTTGTGTGTATTTAGGAGAAACTTTTAGCCACAACTCCGTTTTTGGGAACATATACCTGTGGGATTTTTGTATGTGCTCTGCTTGGGGGTATGAGAGATGGTGGCTCTCTTGATTCGTTCTCTGGAGCTACACATGGAATGGAATGGAATGGAATGGAATGGAATGGAATGGAATGGAATGGAATGGAATGGAATGGAATGGAATGGAATGGAATGGAATGGAATATTTCAGTTGGAAGGGACCTAAAATGATCGTCCAAACCAACTGCTCGACCACTTCAGGGCTGATCAACAGTTAAAGCAACTATTAAGGGTATTGTCCTAACAATACTCAAGTGAACCTCAACACTTACAGGCTTGGGGCATAGGAAGACTTGTTCCAAGGTCTGAGCACTCTCCTGGTAAAGAAATGCTTCCCAATGTCAAGTCTGAACTTCCCCTAGCACAGCTTTGAAAGATTCCCACATTCTGTCACTGGACACCAGTTATTTAGCTTTTTCCTGTTACAGACTGGCCTTTATGGGGTTATTTTCTCTCTTAGAATAAGGGATACCCTTTCCAAAGGGGTTATTTCCCCCTAAAAATATATATAATTTATTATTATTATTATTATTAATAATAATAATAATAAATAATTAA
>VWZS01004482.1:188712-213698 GCA_013397075.1 Rhabdornis inornatus | reverse complement strand
ATAATAAATAATTAAGTACCCCGTGCCATAGTGGCTTGTAAGGGAGATGGGAAGAAACAGACAAGACTTTGGTAGTTTGGGATCTGGGAAAGAGCAAGGGACATTCAGGAACTGAGTAGCCTGAACTGTACTGCTATTTCCTATGAAACAGCATGCATGCCTCTTTTCATCTGTCAAGGTTTGGGGGTTGTTTAGCATGTGCTTCTTTGGGTTTTGTCTATTTGCTTCTCAAGTAGCAGAACTCTGACATGTCTAAGAAGTCTTTAAGTATTCTNTGCTCGACCACTTCAGGGCTGATCAACAGTTAAAGCAACTATTAAGGGTATTGTCCTAACAATACTCAAGTGAACCTCAACACTTACAGGCTTGGGGCATAGGAAGACTTGTTCCAAGGTCTGAGCACTCTCCTGGTAAAGAAATGCTTCCCAATGTCAAGTCTGAACTTCCCCTAGCACAGCTTTGAAAGATTCCCACATTCTGTCACTGGACACCAGTTATTTAGCTTTTTCCTGTTACAGACTGGCCTTTATGGGGTTATTTTCTCTCTTAGAATAAGGGATACCCTTTCNAAGTTTTGTGGAATTCCATAGCCTCAGCAAAGGTGTCAACTACATAGCATTCCCAAAGTATGCTAAATTCAAAGTCCATCTTCAATTATTTTTACTTGACTAGTTCATGAGTTCATCTGAAGATTTTTTGCTACAGAATCTCTTAATGGTTTCTGTACCCATAGGAAACAAAATTTTCAAAAAGCTATAACAACGTGGTTTGACAGCTGAGGACTTCCTTAGTAGCCCTAGGTTGTCATTCCTCAAGTACTGTTTCAGTCCATCACACTGGATGTAGAAGTTCTCTAGAAGACAAGATGTCCAACATATTTGTCAGGTGCCCTTTACAGAAAATGAGAGTCTCTCATGACCTACAAGGATTTGCGACTTTGTTTTTTAAAACTCCATTCTTGCTCCTTTGCATACGGAAACAATTGTTTCTGGAATATGAAATGGGGGTGGAAGGTGACTAAGGAATTAGTCATAAAAATTTCAGTTAATTCTCAGATTATTTAGAAAGAGTTGGCAAGACTGGAATGCAAACTCAAGAAACTTCCTTTTATTTGTAAAATTAAAAGTACTGAGGGTTTGACCTGACAAATCCTAGTCACACCTTCCGCTACTTAGAAGAATTTCTATGCTTTGTTAATTGGCTTGCTCTAGTTTGAAGAGTTTTCATTATTTATCACCACCATCGCTAGTGGTGATGTTATCATTGTGGGGGAGGTTATGTTTTCCTGAACTTATTTTCCTTTTTTTGCTGAGTTTGGAAAGGAGTCAGATAAAGCAGATGAAATGTCCTATAAATAGTGGCAACAGAAGTCTTAAGTAAGAGTAACACTGTCAATAACTATTCAGCATTGTTTGTTGAGATCATTTACAGAACACCAGGAAACCCATGGGAGAGGAAAAACTTCAAAATCCCTGTAGTTTACAGTCTTTCCTCTCTACATTTCTAGAGGATCCTAAACCTTGATGATTCCTCAGGTAAGCCAGGATATGAAGCCAAGAAAGATACTCATGGTGCTTCCTGTTGGGAAGATTTCTCCATTCCAAACTTTTCTGTAAGGGCCTGATGCTCTAAATCTGCTTGGCTGCACCCTCAGATTGGCGTGAAGCAGAGGCACTTCCATTGGAGTTCAAGAGGTTTCTACTGGTTCCAAAGTAATGAACTTCAGAGAGGGGGAAAAAAAATTGAATACCCTGTAAAGACCTTCTGCCTTCCTAAAGTAGCCAGGTTTTCACCATTGAGGTATTATGTTCTTAAGAAATACTGAGGCATTATACCAGTCCCATAAGAATCTCTTTATTTGTGTCCATTTTTATTTAACACATTACAACTTCAGCAAAGACATGAAGAAGATATGTGTACCAACATTTGCACATAAATGTTGTGAAGACACAAAGAAAAGCACTGATCTGCAGGCCCAGCCCAGTGGAGTTACTTGCAGGAAAGGATAACTTGCTGCAGACATTCAGTCATTTCTACTTGCATCAAGGCAGAAAACCAAGGGCGACTTCTGTTATCAACAGACTGTAGTTCTAGTTCAAGTAGAAATCTGACAAAAGAGCACTGATTACATGTGCTGGTAATATCAAGTTGGTAAAGACAAGAAGTTGATTTAAAGCCTTTCAAGTTCTGAGAGAAATGCAAGGGACTGTTTTAACACTTACCTAACATCTACCTAGAATGTTTTATCCCCATTAATAACAGTGGAAGAACTGTTGAGTAATATAAGAAATGAAAAGTAAATCCTGTCTCTACTACAGATGCCATTAGGCTTGTAAAGTAAAATTTACTGTAAGCTTTTAGATAAGAAGGTTATGTAGTGCTTTGCACTGAAATCAAATAGTCTATTAAGAATCCTCACTTATTTTTATCTAGTTACTTCTAATCTCAAGAAGTGAAACTAAATTACAGTGGCCACAGAAGTGCTTTACATGCAACTGATAGAGTTTAAAACACAGGACTAAGGTTTAGTAAGGCTTACAAGAAAGTCCAGTGGGTTTACAACAGAAGAAGTTAAGACAAGAAATTAAACCAGTTACATGGTGATACACTTCAAACTTTTTACTTGCTTAAAACCTAGAACTTTGCTGTAAACTTTATCCTCTTCAGCATATCCACTCCTAACAAAAAGTTGTCAAGGAACGATTAGCTGAGAAATTTTGCATTTTTTTCTTCAAATGACAAACTGCATGCTGTCCTACAGAACATGAGGTACAGCAGGTCTCATATTTCCCTATCCAAGCTGCCAGCCCCAAGGGCTATGTTTTCCAGCTCAAAGCTTAAAATGCTTTCTCTTATGACGCTTTTACATCCCCTCATATAAAATATACCTCTCCAGGTTAAAACTCATGTGCTGAGTTGCCCTGTGTGCTTCACACTTTTGCAGTTCTTGCATCTGAAAATTTACAATGAATGTTTATACAACAATTTGTTGCAGAAAGCCAGAACTCCTCAAAACTTTATTGTATGACTAAGTCTTTGGAATTCAAGATTGTGGACTGGAAATACTTTTTTATCCTATCAAAAGCTTAAGCTTCCTTTCTGCATGTTCTGTGAGCTCAGAACTGCTGTACCATTACTCTAGGCTTTAAAGAAATGTCAGCCTTGAGAATAAAACAGGGAAATTTCAGTAATTCATACCTAATTAATTAGTGCAATTGTTTTTTGTTGAAAATACTGCAGTGTCAAAGAGTACAGATGCAAATCTAAGAAAAAAAGGTTTTTTTACATTGATTGCAAAAAATCCCTTTATTCTCCTAACAACTTTGGTTGCACTCTTACTGATTGATCAGGAATATATCAAGTAACAAGAAGAGCACCTCCACTCAGGAAGTTTAAGTGCTCATACAAAGTTGTTTGTAGTATAGTCAGAAGAGAGCAGATCTTTATGAACAGAAAAAACTCAAGGGAGTTGCAGTCTGTCCCCTTAATTATGTAGTGTTGAGGGCTGACATCCAAGGCAGTTAATATTTCAAAAGGAATTCAGGAAAAAGTGTTTATAATGGTACTACTCCTTAGCTAAAGGTGGCCTGTGCTTTTGAGTGTGATCTTAAAAAACACTCTATCAACAGTTTTGGATAACAACTTGTTTTAGCAAGAATAGGGAAGAAGTTGTACTTCAGTCACATTGTGTTAATCTTGTGCAATTTAATGCATCCATTTCTAGCAAATCACTTCAGGCCAAGATAAGCTTGATCACTCCAAGGAAGTTATTCTTTACTATGTTTAGTATCTATCCATTTAAGAATACACACACTGTACCAAAACTGTGTTATAACAAAACATGCAACAGTGAATAATCTCTATAATCAGGTGCCTAGAACACATATTTTACAAAGGTAATTTCACAATTTACAGCTTTAGTAGTGGGGAATACATCCATTATGCCATCTCTCACAATAATTTCCTGTATATCCAAGAAGATCCATTCAGAATTTTCCCTATGATATAGCTTTGTGCTACCAGATGCACCACAAAGTGTTAAGAGTAATTTCATAGGCAAAGAGACAACTAAAGTGCAGAGCCTGAGGGATATATACTTTTTATTTATATTACTGCAGAAAGAGATTACTGAAAGACTTCTTCTGCATGAAGATGAATAAAATATTTTCATTAAGCTTCAGATGCTGCCCACTGCATTGCTTTTAAATAAAAATGCATACACTCTATCAGTCACAGCAGAGTAGTAAGTAAACTTACAGCACATTCCTTTAATATATCAAAATGTTTCCAAGGCAATATTATTGAACTTATACAATAGTCCCCAGTAACATGAAGCTGCACAAAGGAGATGCTAAGGAAACTTATCCAGTTTAAGTGCTCTTCTTTTCTTCGCCCAGCAAGTTCACTGTTGCTTTCTTGGCTGCAGGAAAATAAAATCAAGTTAAGTCATAGGCCGACAGACAAAGTGGGTTATCAAATGTTCTTGAGCTCCATGAAAAAGAATTTCCTTTTATTCACAAGAGAAAGAACACAGAAGAATATCATAGCTTTTGTGTACACATAGATATAGTGATAAAACTTATAATAAAAACATTTTAAAAAATAAAACATAAGCAAGCAGCAATACAATTAGCATTAAAGACTGATATATATATGACTATGGCATTGTTCAAACAGGGCTGCTCATAGTGTTAAGGACATACAGGTTTGCAGCAAGAAATATACCATAATGATAAAACAGGTTTGGAATAATGCTAATATTTGTGTGTACATACATATTCGTGTGCATGGTTTCTTAAAAAAAAAAAAAAAAAAAGCCTGTTGTTTTGTTTTGGTGCGTTTTTTGTGCGGTTTTGTTTCGATTTTGTTTGTTTTGTTTGTTTTGTTGGGGGTTTTTTTTGGTGGAAATCTTTATACATAAAAGTAGGAAAAATAATAAGTGATGAAATGAGGATAGGAAAATCCCACGTGCAACATGGGAGGACATTATATGCCTAACAAAAAGGACTCAGGAAGAGTCATGCAGCAAAATTTCCAAGAGTAGTTGAGCAAGGCAGATCTTTTAAGCAGACAGGAAAACTGCTTAAGTTGGTAAGATGAAATGGGACTGCATTCATTGTTTCATGGAAAGGAGAATTAAGAGGCTTTGATATAGCATATAGATAAAATTCCTTTCAAGTGAAACTTTAAAAACCCTTTATTTTAGCTACTCAATACATTTCCTTCTCTTTTTCATAAAACCATTATCAGATATTTTAGAATGCAAAGGTTCACTATAGAATGCAAGGAAATAAAAAACTTAAGCAATCTACAGGCTGTGATAACGCATAAAAATAAAATTTAAGTAATTCCTTTAAGAGTGATGAATCCTTTGACCTCCAGAGGAAGGAAAAATGCAAAAACATATAGATGGGAAAGCTGCACTTTCTATGTTGCTGTGTATTGCTGTTAATTGTTTACTGCACAATTGGGAGCCCCTCTATACTACCAGGTATTTGAAGGAGTATTTTAGGAGATATGAGGATACACTAAAACAATAATTATATTTATGAAAGGTATGTCTGGACCTGCCTCTAGAGAGAATGTTTTTAGTGGTGTGTATGGTGGGAAGACACACAAACAATTCCATTTCTTTCACTCATTCTAGCCTAACTGCAATTCTAGAAAGCAAGATCCACTGCAACCCTCATTTCCCAAATTTAACTTCTCCATTATAATTTACATAGTCTTCTTGCAATTTATTTTTGTTTCCTCTAAATTATGGATATTAAGTTCAATAAAAAGAGCTCCCCAGTGAAATTCCCGCTACTTGCTGTGACCAGTGAAGAGCCTTTTGCTCACCCTCTTTAGTGACGGTGTCTGCAGCCTCTGCAGCCTTGTCTTTCAGGTCCTGCACAACACTGTCCAGCTGGGCCTCGTGCTTCAGGAAGAAAGGACGGATAATGCGGTGGTAGAGAAACTCTGCCCCGTTGGAAGGGCTTGGAGCCATGCACCAGACCAGGAAGCCACACTGTGAGAACAAGAACATCGGCCTGAGTGGAAGGTATCGGGAGTAGGAGACAAGGTGCATTTCCAAAGTACCACAGGGCTCCAGGACAGTGTACACCAGGACAGCTACACACAGTGAACCTTTATACTGGAATAATTTCATGGATAGTGTAAAGACAGAGGAGGAGGCCTGCAGCAGTAAATCTAATCTCTGTCAGTTTCATCAAGATTACATGCCTTTTTTTTTTTCTCTGTAAGGTAGAACTATAAAATCTGGTTACAAAAACATCAGTCTCTCTCAATATTTCTAAAACACATGTCACAGGCCTGACTGAACATCTAGGTCCCTAAATGACCTCAATTCAGCCAAAACACATCCCTGTCCTCTCTGCCTCCCTGCCTTGAGAACACAGTGGGGGAAAGAAAAGGACTCTGTGTACACCAGAGGTAAACTGACAAAGAGGAGAGATAAACCCAAGCTACACACAGTGCACAAACAAGAGTAATGCTTTTGGATTATAGTTTAGGTATAGCTTTTAGAGCACAACCTGCTCTCTAGAAAAATCAAAGACCACAGTGTGGGGTCAGGTTTCTGCATCTTACAAAAGGGGATTAGAAAGACAGTTATTACATGTACTAGAAGTCCCTGTCTTTACTATTGAAGCACTTTTATTTGGCTCCAGTTTCACTGCCGTACACCACACAAAGACAGCCATGCAGAACAAGATGAAACATTTAAGGGACAGGGAGTGCCATAAACTAAATTCACTTGAGCTATGAAAATATATATAAAATTATTTTACAGGATAAAACTCCAACAAAATTAAGGACATTTTCTTAGCATTTGTACAGTTCCTTCTGAACACAAATAGTACAATATTATTCCATGTCAAAAGCCTTTCCAGAAAATGAAGGCACAACAGCTTTTCTCAAACTACCTTTCCTGAAACACAAAACAAAACTTCCTCATCCTCAAAACATGCCTTGTTTTCATGTTAGACAGGATTCCATGCTTGAGGATTTACACACATTTCTGGGCAGAAAGGAAACAAAACACACAGTCTTCTTCAAGCAAGTCTTCTGCCTTCACGTATTCTGGAATATGTCTCCTCAGTTCTTACCCAACAAGGTATACTGAGACTGAATGTTCTGTATGTTCTGCTCTTCACATCTGTAAAATTTTGGCTTTCTCTTCTCTGCAGTGCCAAACCAATTTACTATCCTTTTGGATAAGCAACAAGCTTTCTTCTTTAAACTTTGATTGTGATGTCAAAACAGAACGACTGAAAGGAGTGTTTGCCCAGAAAAGAAAGAAAGGTTTTTTTAAAGTGTTCACCAGAGAGATTGGCCCATCAGGAAAATTCCAATGAATTAAAAAAAAGTAATTCAACATGCAATAAAATCTGGCACCAGTAAGTAGCAACTGATGAATCATTAAGTATGGTCAGAGAAAATAAAGACAAAAAGTGCTTTTATCAATATAAATATTGATTTTCAGAAGCTTCAATTCTTTGGAACTTAATATAACAGAAAGAATACATAGTGCTATCTTATCTTGTTGTTCTTTCATTAAAAGCTGAGAAGTACACTGACTTTATTTCCTGTTCAACAATATCTGATCAACTACTGAAAGTTATTTCTCCCATAAAACTGTATAAGTATCTCAACTTCTACACAAAAAAAATTTGTTCTCCTTTGTTTCAGAAAAATCTCTGATGTGAGTCCAGCTTCCCCTAAAACCAAAAGAAATTGGAATTTCTCTTTCCCTGCCTAAGAAAAAAATCAGTAATTTTGATTTGACAGCTTTGTCCCAGTCTACTTTTGAATTGTATTGAAACAGATGTTTATATGTATTTTCTATTTGACATGTACCAAAGTTAAGATTGTCACTCTTTTCAAAGCTTGAGAATGTTACACTGCTAACTTAGTTTATTTTACCATTATCTCTCATGAAACTGAGCTAACATAGGCTATTGAAAATAAAGAGGGTTGCAAGAAGTTCCAGCAAGCTCAGAGTGATAAAATTGTTAACTGGGAAAAAAAACAAAACAAATCCAAAATATATTCTTTGCAACCCTCCAAACCAGACAGAGGTGGGAATGGAATTCACCTGAGCTCACTGACCTGCTTACTTGGACCTGCTCCTAGCAGCTCTTTTTGCCCTGGCATCACCAATTTTGTTCAGAAATACCATTACAGGATTTCAAGGCAGAGCCATTACTGGAGTAAGGAGTCTCTCTCACTCCCACCACCAAGAATACTCATAGGATGATAAACTCTGCTACTTTTACTGGCTACTGTACTCTAACACCTGAATGCCACAGAAATCTTTAAATTGTGAATGGAAGTATTTAAAAACTAATCATATGCACAAGAAATTATGAGTTGCATGCATGTCCTGTTTTTCAAAGATGAAAAAACCCAAACAGATAAATAAGAAGTGGGCATTACAAAAAAAAAAAAAGCCCATAAAATCCAAGGAAAAAGCCCATAAAATCCAAGAAACGTCATCTGGAGAACGAAAGTATATACAAACATCCTAACATATTTAAAGGAGCTCTTCAACGTGCCTTTCTCCCACCCATAAAATCTTCTAGTTGGCTGAAAACTTTAATGTCACAGAGTCTAAACTCCGGACTTCGGGGACTCTGGGAGTAGCAGTGCTCAGTGTCTCAGCCATGCACATGAAGTTGTTTTGAAATACTGAGCAACTAAATCTCAGGCTGGAGTGGAAGCTACAAGGTGTATCAAATAAATGTGAATATGCAAATTTAGCATATTTTGAGAATGAAAGGAAGCTCGAAATTTTCATGAATGACATATCTGGGCTTCTACTTCATGAAAAAGATATGGAGACATCATAACTACCCTCCAAGAGTTTTTAGTTCATGGATGGAATGAAGTGTGGAAGCTGCCTGATTCCTCCTTTTCCTCCTGTGGAATAAGCTCCATCCTTTCACTTATTCAGCAACACTTTCTGATTCTCAGCCAACACCTGCCTGCCTTTGTATGACAAAAGTAAATCTCTCCTACCAGCCACTACTGAGGGCAAACACTTGGCTTCTATGTGCTTCTGTCCGTTTCTGCTATCATAGAAAACTGTGTATTGACATAATTCCTTCTGTTTGCTTTTGCGGAACTGAGAAAAGTGCCTTTCTCTTGATTACAACACTACATGTAACTGTGGCACTCCTGATACCATTTTATCAGAGTCATTTGTAGTCTTTATTTGCAAAGTCAACCTGAATTTCAGTCGTGTGCTCTTCAGAAAGAGAGCTGTGGTGGCATGGAGAAACCATTGCCACATCTTTTTCCAACAAGACTTTAGAGAAGAAGCTCTGAAAATACACTGTATGAATTCAGAATTGTGAGTATATTCCACTTCAGATGATGGATTAAAGTCGTAATTCTACTAAAGTAGAAGGTATCCAAATGATTGCCACAGTTGAAGCTTGTTAAAGACTGAAAAGGAACAAGGCAGATGTGTAAACCAGCTGTCACTGTCAATTTTTGTCTATAAAATATGGCATTTTCTGGAAACAGCTTTTGGCGTTGTCAGGTCTTATAATTAAAATTTTAAATGACCCCACCACAATAGCTGGCAAGTAAATTATTTTAACAACTTCGGTGGGACTAAACCAGGCTAACCAAACAAAAGAGAAAGAAGAAAATAGACCATTGAACCAGAAAACAGGTGTCAGTTCTTTGAGATAAAGAGCAGGCTCTGCAGCAAGCTAGAATATCTTCTACCCAACAGCTATCAGCCGATCAACTGATCAGCTATCTCTTAGAAGAATTTAACATGTTGAAGTTGATTGAAACCTTCGATCACAAACAAAGCTTGGAACACATTATCCAAATCATTGCTGGTGGTCAAATCACACCAACAAATGCACATTAGCAACCATCTCCTCTGATACCTACCAGTCCCTTTCAGGAAACTGAGCTTAATTAAAAATTAAAACTGTAGGACAAACTATTCTTGTGTTCCAATTTCCTTCTTTGCTCCAATAGCACAGATGTTATTACCTGCTTCAACAGCCTGCATGATTTTACTCTCCACTTTTACTAATGCACTTAAAGCAAAAATAGAGCCACTCTGTGAGGCTTACCATGTCTGTCACTTGACCAAATTTAGCTGAGCACCAAAAGAAAGAACTGTCTTTGGGTTTTGTTATTTTTTTCCTTTATGGGACAGTTATATATCTCTTTTTCTTTCCTAAAACACAGCAGACCTTTCCCTTCGACCTATCCCAACTTCCCCTCTTGCCTCACAAAACCATCAGCTGTAAACAGATCATTTGCACGCTATAAATTACACATAACCTATATCTAAAAAGAAGGTGTGACCTGGGAATGATTCCAAATGAATCTGTTGTCATCCACCCATTCCTGGAGACATTACATCAGTTTTATTGAAAGGTCCCGTTTTAGGAGAGGGGTCACAAGAAATAACATACCTTTAGCATGTAGTAGAAAGGGAACCAGGACAGAAAGATGTCAGAGAAGAATTCAGCTATGCTGAAAATGCCATACACGACCCAGTATGTCAGCCACTGTGTGTCATCATCTTTGTTGGGACTTTCAATGGCCTTGATTCTGCAAGGAAAACAAATCAAATGAACAAAACAATAGCATCAGTCTCATCTATGGGAGGATGGTTTGTAAGGATAGTGCAGAAGGCAATTCTCCTCAATGAATTACAGCTGTACTGATTGCCAAGGAGTGGAAACAGCCTTGCCTGTCCAGTGAGGATGGGTGTTATAAAAGAGTGGGTCAGCTGGTCATCAGTGAATTTGAGGTCCAGGGTGTGCTGTGAGGAGGAAGAGACATGTGGTTGTGCATGGGACAGACAAGGTAAGAAGATGCTGTGTGAGTGACAGACAGGGTTAGGCAGCCAGATAAGGGACAGGCTGGGGTTTGCCAGTCATGCAGAAGGAAGAAGGAAACTTGCAGAGAGAAGGAGTCAGTGTTGTGTGGAGCTGCCCATGAGGAGTCCACTGAGAGAAGGCATGAGAAGTTTTTAAGATAATAAAGGACTGGTGATGGTGCTAGTTTTGTGTCTCTTGACAGCTACAACACTTAGCTACAGTGGTGAAGATTTTATGACTCAGATTTGTTGTTATATGTGACTCTCCATAATTCAATTACGCCAAGAAAACTAATCAGCATTTATCATACAGACAGTGTGTCAAGATCTTTGAACAGCAAAGCTTTTCCCTCCATATCACACTTCAAAACTAAAAGATGCTGAAGCTACTTCTAGCTCTGGGATTACAAGGAGGAAAAAAAAACAAAACCAGTGAGCATTCTGATCTTGTTCACAAAACACTTTGAGTGACAAGAAAGGGAGGGGGATAATCTTTGGTTCCAGTTCTGGAGGTGTTGCGATAATCCTGACCAGAAGGCTGCTGTACATTAGTGCATTATTGATACAGATAACAGATAACCTGAGTGAGCCCAATCCTGTGTGTCCTGTCACAACACCTGCCTGGCCTTGCCTACACCCATTGGTGACCATCCTCCTCCTCTGGCAGTCGGAAAGGAATGATGAACAGAGTTGTTGTCTTGGATGAAAAATCCTACAATACCTTAAGTTAGCAAAATGGAGTAGCCTTGTCTCCAGGCAAGGCCTGCACAGTGGGCTACACGTGGATCAGAAATTCCTTCAGTGCTCCACACCTTGGGGTTCCCAGCACCACCCGTGGTATAAGATTGTCTGCTGCGATGGCGAGGGAAGATGCACACAATCAGTATGATTGATAATGCAAGCTTCATTTATTTCCAGTTACAGCAGTCTTTTATACCCTAACAAACAATGGTTAGTCAGTTCTTAAAGGTTACAATTGTATCTATATGATTTCTTTCTCACCAGGGTCCTTCCTTGTTCTCATGAGAAACTTTGCTTAATCTATATCAGCAGGAAAGCAGGGTTACAATGTTTTTTGCTACATCAGTACATATTGAAAATATCAGTACATGCAGCTTGTTCTTGCTATATCAATACTGTCCTTGCCACTTCAGCAGGGAAACTGCTCAAAGAACATTTCACAGGCCTAGTTCAGAAGGGAGACTGCTTAAATGACATTTCCATAGAATCACAGGCCTGCTCTTCGAGCCATTCTTCAACAATTGTCTATACTATTCTCTGGGTTTTTTACACTGTTAGCTCTAATAAATAACATTTTAAATGTACTCGAACACACATGCATTAGATTGCTCTTTGAAAAGATAAACTTATCCCTAAGATTTGCTTTAAGTCCTAAGAAGTACTTGGTCAACATAAGCAGAGGGAATCCAGATCCATATGCTGAGGAATATGTATCTGCACCATCCAATGTATTGGTCTATAAATTAATTCTTACAGGATTTGAAAAGTCTTACGTAGATTAAAGTATTAAGAATGGGATTAAAACAACCTCTACTAAAGTATTGGGCTTTCTACATAATTATTTAATGGGCTTTTGTTCTCCATCTGCTATGAGAATGTAGTTCAAGTTTATACAGTTCTAAAACCCAGAAACTAAATATGCATATGTGCTCTTTCAGTGAAAGGAGTGGAGTGGAGTTTCTGGAGCCACTAAATTCCGGATTAGCACTGTAAGAAGTTTTCAAAGAAAACAGTAGCAAATCTAAGCCTGATAATTTCAAGGTTAAGAGTGTTAGAAAGCTAAATCTGTAGACTCAGTTTAAATAATTTAAATTCTTCCATCACTTTTTCCTTTAATATCAGCTATATTGTTTCTGAAGCAGCATGTGCGAGATGTACCAGAAGTGCCAAGTTTTCTGTTAGTTCCTTTCAAAGGCAGAGTTGGGGATTTCTGCAAGGCAGAAATCAGAGAGTTGGCCGTAAATCCATTTCCTCGTCTGTGAATTGAGAAACACTGTGGATTCTGTCACTTCCTGGTTCTTTAAATCAGAGGGGAGCAGAGGAAGCCTGGGGGAAATAATTCCTGTGACATGCTGTATGTTCTTGCAAAAGCACTGGCAAACCCACCACATGCATGCAGAGGGAGCTGGCACAGCTGCTGGATTGAATTACTTTGAAATACAGTTCAAGGATCTGATACTTAATTCATGTGTTATTTGTACTGGAGTATGAGGCTGGCCAGCAGTGTCCTGCAGTGGGAAAAGCAGCAGCCCTTGCCTTACCCCATCAATAAGCGGATCTTACTGAGGCACAGCACCAGCACAACTGAAAGAACAGGTTTTCCACAAGTTTTGCAACAGCAGGTCTAATTCCTGCTATTCCTATCATAACAGGCAGCCCTAATCCAAGCAGTCTGCCCAAAGGCACTGACAACTCCAGCTGCTCCTACTGCCACTGTAAAGCACATATTTTCCAAGCCCACACCTCTGAAGTATTCTAGTAAGACCATGTGAGGGGGCTGTACAAAAACAGCCCCTGGACACTACAGAAGTTAAGGAAGAAGGCCATAGAGCTGTTTTCAATGTGTGAAACTGCACTTCTGGAGGAAAAGAAAAGAGTACACAGAATAGTAGGGATGTTAAAAGTGGTGGATAAATGGACCAGAGAAAGGAACAAATTGCAAAGTTTCTCACTGTTAAGGAAAACTTGCTGTAGAGGCTCACCATGTGAATTCCTTTAGTTTTGCTGACAATTTCTCCTTTAGAGGCATAGAGGAGAAGGCTTATATTACCACAATAAGCATCCTAGCTTGTGAGAAAACACTTTGCAATGAAACTGCCAGCGGTCACCATGTGAAGTCATATATGGATTTAAGGGAGCATTGTTTCATTTTCCTTTCTAACATTAGTAAAGTCATGTAGGTAACCACAAAAATCAGCTTTCATTTAGGAAAAAAAAAAAAAAGCCTAGAATTTCCAATTTTGTAGCAAAAGGCAGATGACATATCACTGTGTTAATGGGCCATGCTCTATTATCTTCTCTCCTCTGGGAACAGACAGCCTTTGAGAGCTCCTAAATGGAGTGCCATGGGTGTGCTCCCTTTGAACACTCACCATCTGCTGCTGTAGTTCCTCAGGGGATACATGAACAACATGCTTTTATTATCAGACAGCCACAAGTAGCAGCACAACAAGCAGTTACAGCCCCATCTGATTTAGCCAACTGATGTACACAGCATTAAATGTACACACTGTACATTACATTAAATGCTGTGGGGAACAGCACATCTCCCCTCCTTCTGTAGTGGTCTGATCTTGGTGGGCAAGGTCAGGAGTAGCCCCCTACCACAGCCAGGCAACAGCCAGCTCAAACTGCTCCTGCTGGTCNTAGAAATATTCTGCTTTGGAATGGGGAGTATGTCCCTCAGATGAGACAGGGAAATCCAGCAAAACATGTCCCTGTTGAATAAAAGGGCAAAAGTTACCTCCATCTCTTGCTACTTAGACACTATTTCGATAGCAAGTCACAGAAAATAGTACTTGTCCAAGAACAGGCACTGTAAGTTATTTAGAATATCTGAACAGAGAGGGATTTTTTAATCCATTTATAACTACACTCTTCTCAACATGAGAATCACACCATAATTAAACTTAGTCTTCCAAGTTATTCTAGAGGTACTATCCTGGTGTAATGCCCTGTACAATTAAGCTTAGGAGAGGCATCATAGGCATTACTTCAAGCCAAGAACACTTGATTCTTCTCCATGTTAAGTGACCAATCAAGCAGGCTGATATATAAATGCAATCTCCATCAATAAATGAAAAGTTACAGACCAAGCGGACTGACATTACATCCTACTTTAGGATTGGCTTCTTCTGAACTTTCTGTGTTGCAAGAGCAAATAAGTCAGTCTCATTAACACATAATATTAAGATTTTCTAACAAATGAAGGACCATCCAAAGACAATAGTTGCAGATTTAAAAGATGATACTGTTGTGTCTAGTGCTGATTTGACTAAATTCCACTTTAATTATACATAGTAATTACATATCCCAAAGGATTTTTTATACTGCTTAAACACTAACTGTAGAGTACTTTAAATAGAGCCTCAAACAACTACCTCCAGGAGTTCTGCATCTTGGAAGTAAAAGTAATCACTAGGAACAGCTCCAGTAGTCTGGATAGTAAATATCACAGCTCAGTTATTTTAAAAACAGCTGCCTGATGAAGAGTGGAAATGACCTGCTGTGGCCGGCACTGTGCTGTATGGGGAGCCAGAAGAAACTCCATTTTCAGTGAGATCTGTTCCCCAGCAACCCTGCTAGTTGGTGGTGCCGAGAGGGAAGAGTGGAGGCTGTCACATTCTGTAGCAGCACAGGGCTCCCATGCACTCTGTACTTACAGTGTCAGAGCACTGGCTTTGCTTTGACCCTCTGCATCCTAAAATCAGTCAAACGGAACCTTGGATTGAGTTTGGTTACTTATCCTGTTACTGATAGTAACAGACACTGGTCTAATTTTAGTAAGTTGCCAAGTGGAGTTCTTTCACTTAGAGCATCTGACTCACTTCAACAAAAAAAATCAGCTCTTTTCCAAGAAGAGACTGTTGCTCCTCAATTAGCTCTGGCATAACAAATCATTTGTTACAGTAAATTCACATATATAATACTCACAGGCTAAGTTATGAGTTTGGAGTGGGGGTTTTACTGAGCTGAGTCCAGATGTGGGAGGCAGAATTAAAGAAATGCCAAATTTTATTGCTGTCATCTCATGTGATCAACCTTATCCCTGCACTTTACAAGGTGTACCTGAAGATTCTTGTATAAATAAAGTTATAAGTTCAAGGCAAAAGATCAGTCTCCCTTAAACCCAGTGGTCGTGTTGTAGCTGGGGAAGACTGGACCATTTTGTGCATCCTTCAGTTTTCTGGGCAGTGTTATACAAAGTGACTAGGCAGGCATATTTGTCACATCTTCAGCCAGCTTAAGTTTGGGTTTGTTTGATTTTTTTCTTTTAACTTAAAACCCCATGAAATCACCTATATTTGTAGAGCTTATGCCTACTGGTCTGCCCCAACTTCTTACAGCAGGTTGTAAAATAATTTACTTCTAGCTATCTATCCAGACACCCACGCAGAAGCAACACTCCACTGCACCACAGACTTCCTTAGCTTGGTGCTTCTCTGTCATGCTCATGTTAGACACATCCTGGCAGGCTGCCTCCCTGACATCTTACATCATTCAGTGAAACAAGTACCTGTGCCCTTGGATTTGCTTTATAATTTTGGCTTCTAAGTGTCTATCCACCACCTAAAAGCCTTCTGCTTTCCATCTTTCTTCCTCCTCACTGACTGCAATAGCAGAGTCATTTGCAGATATAGAAAAGATCTTCCTGCCAACTGCACTTACACAACTGCTTTGATTTAAGTCTACCAGTTCCCTTCTCTCACAATTTTGTGTACCTAGCAGATGGGAACAGAAAAACTCATAAAGGATAGCAAGGGAGGGTTTCACTGACCATGCACAGATGGATATTTTGGAAGACACCAAAAAGCTACATGACAGTAGTACAAAGGGTTCTAACTGTGTTTCTTGAAAGGAAATGGGGACTGAGGCAGCAAGAGGAGCATGTGCCATTTTGCCCACCCGTGCAGTCCTACAGCCTACATGGTAACTCAGGACAAAGCTAGATCCCTGAAATAAAAGGGAAAAAAAAACAGGCATCCTCTCATTTCACTGCTCTCTGCTCATTCTTGGCTCCCTCTCTCCTGGAACAAGTATTTGTAGGGCCAACCAATGAGTCAGTCCCCCAGTTCTGACTCAAGTCAAAAGCAGCTTCCCCAAAACACAATCCCACACACATGTTGGCTCTTCGGCTGGGATTAAGATGTGCTAGTGCCTCAGTTCAGAGCAGACCCATCTGTATAACAAACACTTTTACATTTTTAACCTATATGTAAGATGTGGAAATAAAATTTTAAAGTTTCATACTGTTTCACAGTATTAGACTCTCCGTACCTAAACAATTGCTTTCTTTAGAAAGGAAAGTACATAATTTGTACAAGTGACTGCTAAGATGGCTTTTAAATATGGCACTAAACCTAAAACCTAAAAACCAAAAAGTGAGTATGCTTGGTGAGTATCCTAAGAGAAAGGAAATTTGCTGCCCTAGTTGTCCAGAAATACACAAACAATTTTATATTTTCTAAATAGCTGTGACCAAAGAAAAGCAGTGTTCCTGTTTTAAAGGTATGAAAGAGGAAAAGGAACTAGGAGACAGACTCAAGACACCATGACAATATTCAAACTTGAATAGAGAGTTTATACTTCTCTATAATCAATCCAGATTGTTTCCTGCTAGTATAATGCCACAAGCAACATTTATGTAGTAAAAACAGCTAAAGTGAAGTAACAGCATAAAATTAGCCAAAGCTGAGAGAGGGATTATTGTACCACACTGCTTTCCTCCCTTGAAGACACTAGTAATAAGTTCAGACATTTTACTGCCCAAAGCTATTTTCATTTTTGCAATTTTTAAACCAAGCATGACAGTACTTAAGAAATTTCCAATCCTTTGCACGCATTTCTTAGTCATCAAAGGCTCCCTTCCTGCTTGCACTCTAAGTTTTCTGAGCCAGTTAACCACCACTAACTATGGGTGGAGTTACATTTGAACACGCTAGCTCTGGAAAGTTTAGAGAAGCAGTGAAAATGCTGGCAACGCTATTTATGCACTTGCCAACACTCACTTTTTCCATCTCTAGCCTGATTACTGCCTTGTGCAGTTAAAGCTTACTAGAAGTTTAAAAAGTTGTGTCTATCACCTGTGGCAAACTTTCAGTGCTGGTCTACTGCAACCACAAAAGCCTGTAAATTAAGTATTAGATTTCAATTTAAAATTATTTATTCTCTTTTATCACTTACAGACTTCTAAGGCATGAGAGTAGAGATTGTCTGACTTACTGGGAAACAGCCAGAGAACTACTGCTTCGTTTTGCCTATGCTAAGACACTCAGGTGGGACCTTCTTATGAGAAGTCATAGACTGGTTTTTATGGGGAGATTTTTTACTGCCAAAGAATAAATTTCTCTATGTAGAAAACCACTGAAGATTTACCGAAGGCAAAGCTGAAGGTGTACAAGGAAGAATAAGGAGGGAAACAGCTATGCCTGACTGAAACTGTTTAAGGCACTAAGCAGGGAGCTGCCCCTTCCCGTGGCACTGGTTTGCACCACAGTGATGAGAAAATAGGCAGCAGTGCAGCTGCAGCTGCACAGCTTCACACCATCTGCTTGGTCTAGCAGTTACAGCCTCCAGCATTGCTCCACTGAAATTCACACCTGCCGCACTGCACACACTCACAGTGAATATAGAGAATGACAGAGACCAAAGAAAATAAACTCCAGATTTATACAAAGCCTGACAGGCAGATACCTGCATAAAACTGTCCTGATTTCATGTGTGAACAGTTAACTCTGAGCTGAGGGTGTCTGGGCTTACTATGACTCCAATATATTTTCTTTGAAGAAAGCACAGAGATGGACACGATTTTCCACAATTAAAGTAACCCAGAACTGAAATCCCAGTAAAACAGATTTGGAATATGCCAGTGGGTCACCCATCAGGAAGCCTGTTTGCCATTTTAAACAACTGTAAAGACTTGATGTTCCTTGCTGAGCACAGACATCCTTCCCACTCCCTCATGAGTGTCTTTTCTGCTGACAAAGAGCTTGACCCACTACTTTGTCCCTGGCCATAGGGTGGCTGGAACTACATGACCTTCAAGTTTTCCTTCAACCTAAACCATTCCTTGTTTTTCACTTAAACAATTCAATTACTGACAATGGAGAAATTATACACTGGCCTACTTCACAAAAGAAGAAAGTAAATTAACCAGGGAAAAGTAATCTGCTTTTTCTCTTTCAGTGCCTTTCTGAGACATTTCAGGCTTGGTTTCATTGTTGAAACACCTGTGTAAGTATCAAACTAACATCCTGTACAATACATTCCATTTACAGCTCCTGACCTCTTCCAGAAGCCACAGCTTATAGAGCAAAAGGCATTAGAGGATGTGTGCAGCTGGTAAGAACAGCTAAAAACACTTTTCTGTTCAATGCTAGAAATCCAATCCACTATTGTCAGTTCATACAGCAGGCTCTTCATCTGCCTTTCCAAAGGGGATGGACCAAATAGCAGAGAGGAATAAACAAACCACTCTGGATAGTGTTCTTTATGCTTTGGGTCTCTATGCTTTATAAGCACTCAGCAGCACCCTGACTACAGTACATGACCCAGAGCAGCCAAAACAAAAGCAGGCAGAGCAAAATGTGGACAAACTACATATCAGCTCTGGACTTGGAAGGGAAGGGCTGGGGAGGGGATTGAGCCCACCTGTACTGTCAGCAGGCTGCCACTGAAAGACACTGGCATGCAGCACACCACTCACATTTTAAATAAGATTTTCACCTAGGATTATAATTTCCTACTATAAATGTTTTCCACCATTAAAAGGGCAGCTAAAGGACAAGCATTACCTGAGCATGAGCTGAGAAAAAAAAAATACAGGATTGGCATTGTATTTGCATCTTTTTTGTTTAAGTAAATCTTGTAGCCAAGGACATTTCTCCCATTATTAAAAAAACGTAAAACACACCACAGTAGTAAGGTCTGGGAAGTAACTTTTCACATTAAGACACATTCAAAACCACATTTCAACATGAATAAGAGAGACACTCTACAAAAATATTTAAAAAAAAAACCCCTGATTTGAAAGAAAAAAATTGGTAATGAAACCTTATTATTCATATTTGATTTGCTACTGCTTTGCTTCCACAGTTCAAAGAGTTTGAATTATCAATTTATTCAGCATCATTGCATAATGGAACACTTAAAATATAATCCCAAACCAATTTTAAAACAAATTTTAAAATTTAAATAGGATTTTAGAAAGTGCTTATATAATTTTAGAAGCGACCTAAGTCAGATACAAAATATTACATAAACATAATTCCTACACAACCATTTCAATGTTTTGAAGGTTTGTTGGCTGATATTTCTCCTTTCAGATTTCAATTAAAGAATATTTTTAAACTAGTATTTTCACTAAAAAATATCTTCTAGGAAACAAAACCTGAATTTCTCCAGAGTTATTGGCCTATAATCTCCAAAATTAGCAAGCACTAGGAACGGCATTTAGAATATTGTTGTTTGGTCTTAAGCATCATAGCCACAGGATGTTTCAAGAGTCTAAAACTAAGTCAAACACTCACATCTCTAAAAAGAAAGATAAAAGAACCGACTTTGTATTGCCCAGGATCCTATTACATAGAACATATTTTTGAAAGCTGCTGACTGTATTTAAATAGAGTTTCGTAAAAGGCAAGCACTGTGTTTCAACAATGCAGCAGTCCTTCTGGGAAGGACTTCCATTTTATGGATGTATTAGGTTACACAGAAGGTTTTATTTAGTACGTTTCTGCAGTCTCTTGGATCATACTCGACTGTGGTCCTGCCTAAGAGGAAATGCGTTTTGATCTAAAGGACTCCATAGCGCACGTGAAAGTTAACAGTTACTTTGTTTTTAAGAATATCTAAGGAGCCCTTCTTCTGAAAGAGGAAGTAATTAAAAGTCTTTCACGCTCGAGAGGAGTCACAGCGTTTTCCTCTCTCCCACCTCCCACCCCTTCCCCATCAGCGAGGCAGGTTTGGAGTAAAGAGCACTCCTTAATGCACCTCTGTCTCCAGCCCATCACAGACTCAGCGCCCTGTACCAGCGCTGACGATGCGCTAGTGCCTTCCTGCCCCCCGCTCAAACCATCAGCGCGAGTTTTAACAAACACCCTCAAAGCGCTGATCCTCCCTTCCGTCACCAGCAGCCAGGTACGATCCAGCTTCTCGCTGGAGATGACAAAGCCGGGATCCAACCCCAAAGCATAACCCGCTACAGGAACTGGTTGTCAAGTGCGGAAACCACTCAGCGTCTCCCATCTCTAACTCCTGACGTAGCACTCGCCAGATGGGAGAACCCTCGTTCTTCACCGGGCACTCAGCACCTGTCCCTGCTCAAGGAAAGGGGTGGGCGGCAAAAACAACACTTTGGAGCACGGTCCCGGAATGCCACCCCAGACGGGCTCGGCACCGCCGCAAGAGATGCGATTTTGCAACTACATCGGCGGGTGGCACCCGGAACCGCCGTGTGGCGAGGGGGGCAGGAGTCGCGACACTCACGAGACGTAGGCTGGGTAGGCGAAGCCGATGATGTTGCACAGCAGAGACGCGCCGTATCCCACCACCAGGTACACGGCCACGACCCCGAGGATGCCTGAGGAGAGAGAAGAGAGGTGTCAGCGTCCGAAGGAGCAGGGCGAGGCGGCGCGGACAGGGCGCGGCCGCCCGCGGGGAGCCGGCGCGGCGAGGCCGGGGCTCACCGGTGGCGATGTAGGTGCGGCTGACGCCGGTCTTGCTCTCGATCCGCTCGAGTACGGCGGTCATGCAGTTCTTCTCGTGTAAGAAGCGGCCGAACCGCTGCCGCATCGCCGCGGTCATGGCGCTGGTGGCGGCCGCTCCGCTCCGCTCCGCTCCGCGCCGCAGCCCCGCGCTGTCCGCGGCCCAGCGCAGGCGCCGACCCGGCACCCAGCCCCCATTCCCGTGGCGCCGCGCCCGGGGGCGGTGGCAAGCGGCCGGCAACCATCTTCCACCGGCTGCGGGCCCGCTCCGAGCCCGCCCCTGCGCGAAATGGAGGTGTGGCGGCGCGCCCCGCCGGCGCAGACCCGGTCCCTGATGGTTTTGGGGGGCCCCGGCCACGGGGCGGGATGCGGCACAGGGCACGGTGCGCGCAGCCGATGTCCTCTCGCGGCCTCCCGCCCTTCGTGCCCCGCCGGCAGGGGTCGATTTTTAATCCTAGAGGGGGGCCAGGGACATAGATCCCCGCAAGGATGGTGCTCCGTGTTGAAGTAAGCGAACAACGAGTCCCCTGTGCCAAAGATGCCAAGGAGAAGGAGGCCACACACGTAGCCGGCTCCAGTTGCCTACAGCTGCTAGAATGTCCCCCCACCCCCAAAGTCAGCGCATGATACCATCGGTTTCAGACACGGATGGAAACAGATGGTAGGCACTGACGCGAAGTAGAAGAAAGGTTATGACAATTTATGGGTACCCGAAAGGCGAGTGTGACCACGCCGAGGGCAGCAGCGCCTTGCTGTAACTGTACCCTGGAGTTTATGGTGTGTGCAATATTCTCGCCAACTAGATATAATTTGTTGGCTGTTGACTTCCTCCGCTGGGCTGACTCTTCCGAGCAACTCCTCTGTGTCTGACTCAGCATTACTGGGACTCTTTATGCCCTCTTCAAATCTGTTTTGCCCCTGAATGTGTCACAAAATACTAATCACTCGTCTTCTGTGTATGTCTTATCTTCGCCTAAAAAAAAATCTAAATGTAAGCATCGCATTATGCTTTGGAGCTGTCAATATTTTGGGGGAAGTTATCTTGGAAAGAATTTGAATTTAATTGCTGAAATACATTTTCTTCTTTCCAGTAACTGTCTTATTAAAGCAGAGGTCAGGAGAACAGGGAGAATAATATTTAGTCCATAACCCTGGTCAAAAGGTTTGTCCTTTTAATTGTAACTTACTTATTTTGGTTTGGTTTGGTTTGGCTTGGTGGTGTTTTTTTGGTTGGTTGGTTGGTTGTTTTTTGGTTTTTTGGTGTTTTTGGTTGGTTGGTTGGTTTTGGTTTTTTGGGTTTTTCGGGGGTTTTTTTGGTGATACAAGGTTTCTGAGTTTGTTTTTTTTTTAATAATAAAAAGTTAGAGTTAAAAGTGATCTTTGTAGGTTATGTAGTGCAGTCTTCTGCTCAAAGTATGGCTAATACTAAAGCTAGATCCCAATGCTCAGGATTTGGACCCCTAGGGCTTGAAAATGTTCGTGGATGGAAATTCTGCAGCCTCCTTGGACAGCCCTTCCCTGTGCTTAACTGCAACCAAAGAGATATTTTCCCCTCACATTTGAAATGGAGATGTCCTTTGATGTCACATGTGACTGTTTCATCTTGTCCTTTGCCCTGATTTTTTATGCTTCTGAGGAGGGTCCCTTCAACCTCCAAACAGGCAGCTGAAGGTAACAATTGATGCCTCCACTTCGTAATCGGTGCTGCCACTTCACTTCTGAGAAGAAGTACAACAGTCCCAGATCCTTGCCCCTCCTCCTATGCCATATGTTCCAGCCCCCTCCTTTTCCCTTCTTTGTCTGCTGGATCCATCTGATATGCCTTGGGTTTTACAGAGAATGTGGGAGACTGTTGGGACTGGAATTACATAGCATGAAGGGATATACTGATGCTTTCAAATTAATAAAGGTTAGTAATGGATAGTTAAGATTAGTGCCAGATAGCCTTGAGAAATGATCCTAATGTGAGAGATTTAATTCTTGGCTTCAAGCAGAGCAAAATTCTACACCTTTATTTAAAATACAGCAATATTAAAAATGTAACCAACTCAACTGAGATTCCCTTTTTGTCAAGTATAAAGACATTGTTGTGTGGAAATTCCCTGTCTTATAATAATACTTTGATGTTCTAATGTGCCTAAGGATTAAAGGTGAAACAAGGTAAGCATCACCAAAGGTTGCAGAAAACAGTGTCAGTCTCATTTTTCTTATGATATGCTGGGATGTGGAGAAGGTACAGGACCTGCTAAATTTGAAATGAGCAATTCTCAAACTGAAGATTTGCAGACTTGGATCATGGTTTGCGGGAGTGCAAAAGCCTCATGGAAACTTACTTTGGTCTTTTGGGGTTTGTTTCTCTCCCATGCTCACTCTCTTCACACTTAACAAGGTCCCTCTAAAAATTTGGGGGTTTTTTATTGTACCTGTAAGATTGAAGAACTGAGGAGGAGAGCAGGTAAGAAAGAAAAGTATTATAGAAAAGAGAATTTAATAAAAACATTAAAACCAACTAAATTCCTACTGAGTTTTCATAATAACTCTCTGTGTGCTTTTTTGTTCTTTTTTTTAAAACTGAACTATAAAACATAGCATTAATAGCTCCCCCAGCTGATCTGTGCTAGACAAATGTTTTCAGTGCACTACAGTGTGCTGTTTAAACTCTTTATAACAGTAAGGTGTATAACTGTTTTGTTTAAGATACCTATGTTATGGAGCAAGAGAAAAATGAGTTTTTAGAAGAAAGAAATTGGAAAGTCAAATAGAAATAAAGGTAAGGTACTGTACTAAAAGATAACAAGAGTCTTGCAGTTCAATATGGAGAACATTCTGTATTAGGCAGCGGTCTTTCATGTTCCCAGAAAAACCTGAAAATATGAGCAGGAAAAGAATATTGTAACTTAAAAGACCTAGAGAGGAAGGTTAAAGGCGAATCGCATGACCTGCTCAAGGAGCTTCTGCAGGAGAAGAAGAAAACTAAAAAAAGGTAGCAGAACTACCCCATGGAGGACCAAGAGGATAAGTGCCTTTCCACCTAGAAAGATTTAAATAGTGATGTCCTGAAGAGATGTCCAGAACCAAAGCACACCCAACAGTAGCCCATTTGCCAAAGCTACCCAGCCACTATCTCTAGGTTACCATGAAGTACCAGAGCTGACATGTAAAGTCACATGCTTCAGGACACACCTGGGCTGGGAGAGGAATTGCACCCTTAGAATTCTGCACCACAGGCAGAATGGCATCTGCCTATCCTGCCTGCTGAGGGCTATGCTATGAAACAAACAAATAGAAAACAGTGTATGGTTTATGTCCATAAGGTTATGTCCTTTCCATGATACTCCATTCTTTATTTTCCCTTTTGTGTCCTAATATTTTCTCTACCTTTATTTTTCCATTTAATACAAACGCATGTCTTTACTTTTTGATGTTTTAAGCTATTTAATCTGATTTTAGGATCAGACTGGCCTAGTCACTAGATAAGCTCTCTGTTTTCAACACACTTCAACTGTCTTTTCACCCTGAGTGTGGTCCACTGCTATAATCAACACAGGGCTAAAGGTCAGCTTATGGCTTTAGGACAGGTGTGTACCTCATGGACTCACAGAATGGTTTGCGTTGGAAAGGCCCCTAAATCTTGTTCTGACCCCCCTGCCATGGGCAGGGACACCTCCCACTAGACCAGGTAG
>VWZS01004482.1:167410-188644 GCA_013397075.1 Rhabdornis inornatus | reverse complement strand
ATTTGCTTGTCCATAAACCTTTACGTGGAGCTACAAAAGGACCCTCCCTGACTCTTCACTCCTCGCCAGACGCTTACAGCCGTGACTAAGGCTCCAAGCCTTACCCGTTTTCTGGGATTTGCGTGATCCTAGAAGTGGGCCGCTCTCGGCGTTATCCTGCCTTAGAAGCCAGCCAGGTGGGCTAAAGCCAGAGTGTGGAAAGAGGTAGGCAGCGTCATCCCACCACTCTCACAGTTAAGAGTTTTTTCACAATAGCTAATCTAAACCTACTCTCTTTGTTTAAAACCATTCCTCCTTGTCCTGTCATTACATGCCTTTGCAAAACGTCTTTCCCCATCTTTCTTGTAGGCTGCCTTTACATACAGGAAGGAGTTGTAAGCTCTCCCTGGAACCATCTCTTCTCCAGGCTGAACAATCCCGTCTCTCTCAGCTTGTCTCCCTAGGAGAGATGCTCCAGCCCACTGATCATACTTGTGGTCCTCTGGACTTGCTCCAGTAGGTCCATGTCGTGCTGATATTGGGGGTCCCAGAGCTGGATTTCCTCCAAAGTCTGCTTGACTTGGAGTTTGAATGGATGATCACGTCCCAAGGGATGCGTGTGTTATCTAGACCGGCTGGTTAAGCCTGTTTGAGATCCGTGTTGCCTAACAAGCCCTACTGTCTTGACCGGTAGCATGTCATGTCATGTATGTAAAACAATGCACATGTTATTGCCATAAAATTAATGATTACCTGCAAAGTCTTAGATCATAAATTATTTAATCTAATTATGAAAGCACTGTAATGTTAGGAAAAGCCCAGTACAGAGTTTTCTGAACAAGCTCACCACAGCTCTCTATACATAAAGTAATCACATGATCACTGGCTTACCTGTTTCTGTGTGTTTTCTATATCCTCTACAGGGTTCAGAGAACCTTTCCAGGGTTTAGGTACTACTCTTCAAGCCTGCTACTGAGGGCATCCTATTAGTTATTATAAGGTCTTGTGCATCACAACAAGTGTGGCCTTTTCTGTGGTGCTTCTCACTTAATAAAAACCCTTCCAGATTATTTTCAGATCTTTGCTTTACAACCAGGGAACTGAGATGAACACAGATTTAAGCCTAAATTTTCATTAACTTTTGTGTGGGCGATTTGCTTTACCTAAAACTTGCTTCAGTGTATTTTAAGTGTTTATGTTTCTCCACGTGGTTATATGGTGCTGGTTCTATAGTACATCACTGTCCTCCTGATGGTCTGTGCCAGTTCTTCACTCTCCTTTTATCATACAACACACGGAGCAAAGCAGGGTAGTGCTTGCATTGTCTTCTTGAATACAAATTTGACCCAAAATACCAACTTGTAGCATCTGAGGGTGCTGAGCTCATACTGCTTACAGAAGGTATTGCTTTTCAGTCCATTTACCTGCCACCTCTGTCCTTTGCTGGAGATTTTAGTATAGAATCTGTTTATTGAAGGGCTGAGTGGAATTAATGCCTTTTTCTGATTACTTAGGCAAGCTAAAGTCTACAAGCTCTTGATTGCAGACTCTCAAGGCTCTGCCTCAGTCTTTATTCTAATTCACATTAACTGTAAATAAATGTTTATTGAGTGGTGGATTTGGCTGGTGCTTGGCATCTGAGAGTGTCTTCCTATCCAATGCAATTCTCACTTTAGTGAGATTCTCCAAGAAAAACTTTCTCCACTTTCAGCTCTTGCTTGTCCTGTGCAATCTCTTCTGAGATCCCTTTCTGAATGTGGAAATGGCTGGCCCCTTTTTTATTTTCTGCCACCTTCTCTCCTTGCTCAGTGCAAACAGACAACAACATTATTTTCCCAATATCTTATTGTTGCCTTTCTGACTGACAAGGCTGACTGATAAGCAGTGATTAAAAACCAATTTGACTACATCGCTGGGTAATTCTGCACATTTCTTGAAGCTGTGAGGTGTTATGGGTACTGGGTGAGCATCTCAGTGTTATACCTGGCCTTCCCACTCTCTTAATTGCCCTTGGAGCTTGACAGGAGCTACTGCCAACTTTGCCACCAGAGCCTAAGAGTTCCCTGGAGGATATATCTTTGGGAAAATATAACCTGAATGTATCAGCTTGAACTCAACTTTCTTCATGTGAGCTAATGGGTGAAAGGAGTGCATGTTAGTTTATCAAAGAAAATAGAAAATGCACAGCAAGAAGAAGAAACTACAACAATACACAGTTCCAAATCCTACTTATGAACGTATTTTTTCTTATGCCCATGTTGTGGCTAACCTAGTCTTCCAGCAATGTCTCCAAAATGGAGCAAACAGAAATGTTCAGACATGTCTCTCCTCTCTTCCCTGTCTTGGAACATTGTCTACAAAGTTCCATTATGTTCTTCAGGTAGTACATTTCTCATATGTTATGGATCTGTACCATCCAAGAGTGATTTGTAACTTAGGTAACATTTGACACAATTGCTTGTTCATTGTTATCAGGTTGGGTATTTTTCAGAAACCATGACGGGGCTAAGAGTACCATAGATGGGATGAGATGTCAAAGTGCATTTTCTAAGCCACTTTTTTCCTCTTTATTAGTTATTCGTTTATTAATATTAGCTCCTGGTACCAAATCCACATGGGAGATGGGGACAGGAACATGGGGGCAGTTTGTGGATGTAACAAAGCAGGCAAAACAGTAGCAGCAAGAGTATCCTGATACCTTAAATAATCCAGACTATATTACTTTTAAATAACCACCTACATCTACTCCTTCTGGGAAGAACTGAGCTTTTTGGATCTGTGAGCAATGGGATTGATCAGTTTGAACTCAGACCCTTCCATCCCTTTGTCTAGACATATCAATAGTACTGTTAGTGGACTTTACTTTCCGTACCAAAGTACTTCTGTAAGTCAGTGTTATAGTGATCCACCCATCACCTCAAATACCACAGCAATAAACGCAATGGAGCAAAAGTCACTGTCAAATACCACTTAGTAAGTTTGCTTATGAGTTTCTTTATGTAAATACCACGGCTGCTGCTTCTACTAAGACTGGACTCCAAAGTCTTCTTACAATATTGTTCTTTCTATACCTGGTTGAATAACCTTCCCTTACACTTCTGGAGCTACTATGGAACCTCCTGTTCTTTGTTATAACTTTGGAAAGGAGGCAAAGGATACATCTCTCACTTTCTGTGCCTAACAGTCAATAACTGAACTGTGAATGTGCATACTTTTGGTGTCTTCAGGGTAATACGGGACTGATATTTCTGTGTGCTGGTTTTGGCTGGGGCAGAGCTAATTAGCTAGTATGGAGCCTTGTTTTGGATTTGTGCTGGACACAGTGTTGATTATATTACATACCATATAGCATCATTATCAGGATATAAAGCTGTGGGAAGAACAAAAGGGGAGATGTTCACAGTGATGGCATGTGTCTCCCCAAGTCACTGTTACACATGATGTAGCCCCATTCTGGAGATGGCTGAACACCTGTGTGGTCACCGGAAGCAGAAAATTAATTTCTTGTTTTGCTCTCTTGTGTGTGAAGCTTTTGCATTCATTCCCTGTAATTTAATAGGCAATACTAATAACTTACTAGACAATTTTGTCTTTATCTCAACCAACGAGTTTTCTCATTTCACTGATTCTCTCCCCAGTCCCGCTGAGGGAAAGAGCAGCCAGCCAGAGCTCAGAGAGTTTGGCGAGGAAAGGAAGGGGAAGAACAAGAGGAGAAATGCATCAAATACCCGCTGCCACCTGAACTCAGAGGCTGCAATTCCAGCAGCAGCTGCCGCGAAGAGAGCAGCGATACCCTCTGCCGGTAGGGAGGCTCCTCCGGGAATGCCGCCGGAGCTGGTTTTGTTTCGCAGAATTACCGAATTATTCCCGTGCGGAGATCATCCCCTCCAGCACCCCCGCTACCAAGGTACGGTCACCTGGAGCAGGTGACACAGGAACGTGTCCGGGTGGGTTTGAATATCTCCAGAGGGGAACACTCCATGCCTTCCCCAGGCAGCGGCTCCACAGCTCTGCAAACCCCTAAAAGTGAAGTTCTTCTTCATATTGCCGTGGAATTCCTTGTGTTTTAGTTTATGGCCATTGCTCCTCGTCCTGTCGCTGAGTATCACCGAAAACAGTTTGGCACCATCCTCCTGGCACCCGCCTTAGAGATATTTATATGCATTAATGAGATCCCCTCTCAGTCTTCTACAGACTAAACAGGAGCAACTCCCGCTGCCTTTCCTCACAAGGCAGAGACGCTCCGCACCATTCTCATCTTCACGGCCTCTGCTGGACCCCTTCCCGTGCCTCCCTGTCTCTGTGCTGAGGTGCCCAGAGCCGGACACAGCACGTCAGCTATGTCTCACCAGGGCCGGGCAGAGGGGCAAGGTCCCCTCCCTCAATCGCAGCCCCGCCGCGTCCCGTCCCGGCGCGCGGAGTTATCAGCGCGCTCGCGGCTAACCCGCCCCACGCCACCCATTGGTCACTCGCGATCACCTGAGCGCGCCGGTCCCGCCTCGCGCCCCGCCCCATTGGCCGCCGCTCCGCCAGCGGTGCGCGCCGATTGGCCCTGGGAGCCGCCGCTCCACCGCCCCCCCGCAGCGCGGCCCCGCCCTCGCCGCTTCCCTGCGCTCCGGCCTCCGCCGCGTCGGGATGAGCCGCGCTTCCCCATGGAGACCAAACGGGCCGAGATCCCCAGCAGCGTCCTGGACGACCTATGCAGGTACGGCCGTGGGGCGGGGGCAGGCCCGGGGCTGCGGTGCCACTGCTGCCGGAGGGCGGGAAGGGCGCCTGCCCCTGCCCGGTGTCCCGGGAAGCGCGGGGCCCGGGATGCTCAGGACACTGCGGGGGTGCGGAGCCGCCCGGGCTGAGGGGCGGCTGCGGCCGTCCCGCGGCGGCCGGGAAGCGGAAGGACGAAGCTCACTCCGTTCCCCCCGTGCCCGAGGCTCCGCCCTCCTGATGGAATCCGTGCTGGAAGGGCGGGAAGGCTGACCGCGGCACCCTCTGGACCTGGTGTGGGGCTGCTCCGGCGGCGATCTAGGAGCCGAGTGCAAGGAGGAAGTGCTGGAACATTGTGGGGATTTCTTGCGGGGTTTGGGCCGGAAAAGGTAGAAATGCGTCGGCCGTGTTTGCGCAGGTGAAAGAAGAGCTGGGAGCGTGACGTGTAGCTGAGCACTGATGTGGTACTTGCTGCTCCGAGGTCTGGTTTCATTTGGAAGGAGTGGCAGGGAGTCCCTTCTGGTGAGTTACCTCTGCTGGAAGGGAACCTGCCAGCAGACGGAAAGGGAAGAGCTACAGGGACACCCTTCGGTCTGAAGCTGTCCTCTCCTGCTTGTCGGATCTTTCAGAGTGAAATGCTTTTCTTGTTCCACGGGCTTTGCGTTCGAATTTTCATGAAACGTGGATTCTGTGTTCTTTAAAAGGGGAAAGTTGCGTTTTCCCCGTGTGGTCTCAACCCCTAATCATCTGTGGTGCAGCCCTTCAAACTTTGTAATTTGTCTGTCATCCCCAGAATGTGATGACACAAACTGCATGTGATATTTGGCATTAAATAATCCTTCTATCTTACCACCTCCAAGGGACTCCTCATGACATATTTATGTAAAAGACGGAAAGGTTGCTGAAGAGGAAACATACGCCACTTACGTAATTACGGTTTTCAAATGAGTGAAAATGTTTAGAAGTGAGAGTACCACAGGCATGTAGAACTGTCCTGCTCAGTATTGTTTTGCACTTGTCTAATGCAAGAGTCAGGGTTTGCGATAGGCATGTAAATTTTCAATTCCATAAATCTGGCCTCTGAAGCATGTTTGTGTTTCCATTGGGCTCCCTGCAGAGAGAGGAACTTGCCTTTCAGATAGCTGCTCACATATGACACAGAATGTAAGACTTGTTCAGAAAATCCAGAGGGTAATTGCAGTGAGAACTGGTGCAGCCTATTAGTGTCACTTTCATGGGGTGACTGATAGGAGGGCACATGAATCTTTGAATCTTACATTGTAATAGCGTCAGTCCCGCTGTCTTACTATGTTTCTTTGAGATACTATCATTTTCTGCCTTCGAAATGGTATTTTTTATTATACTTGTACTAATGTTATAAATGCATTATAAAAATATCTGTCATTTCCTACATTCTTCAATCTATATATGATATTAGTGGGAATTTTGGTAGAAAGTGACAGGTGATTTTTCCTACTCAGTTACTGGGTTTTATATTTATTTGTTAAATAACAAGTCACAGGTATCCACGTCAGTTTTTGTCATGCTGCCTCATGCTATGGAGTTGTTTAACTGAGTAAAGAAATGGAGGTGCAGAGAAGGAATGTAGGTTTAGCAGCTTCTTGATACTCCTTTTGTCTTGTAAGCAAGTGCTGTTACCCCATCTTTTGACTTCAGGACTGTGGTTGGTTTACCTTGCTCAAGTAACTGGATGTTCACCCAGCCATACACTTCCCCTCTTCAAAAAATATTTGAAAAGCAGCTTTTTCTGCATCCTTGTTTTGCCCAGGTAAACTTAATGTCTTATCCTTTCGTTCTCTACTCTCCTCTGCCTCCTCCCCTGGGAGCAGCTCAGGAGATGGCAAATGGGGATTGTGTCAGTCCGTAAAACACATCCTCTCTGCTGCTCCTTCCCTCTTATGCTTTGCCCCTGCTCCAGTGTGGGATCATTCCTATGAGCTGAGGCTCCTTCAGGCATATCCATCTGCTCCAGCACATGATCCTCCACAGGCTGTAGGGTGGATATCTTCCCTTCCTCCTTCTCCAACTTTGCACTGCTGTTTCATGGTGTTTTTTTTCACTTCCTCTGCCTGTCTGGTATTTTTGTCCTTAAATACACTTCCCCATGGGCACCACCATCTCAGCTGCTGCCTTCAGCTGTGTCCCGCAATGTGTCCAGCAGCAGCCCATCACTGCCAGCATCTGCCACCTGCACCTGGAACAACCTGGAGATGGTGTTAGCACTGCAGTCATTCCAAGTAACTTAGAAGTTTAACTTTTTGATTAATAAGTATCACTCTGTAAGCAGGGGCTCCTAGACCAGGTTGCTTTTAAACACTTCCAGGGACAGGGCGTCCACAATTTCTCTGTGCCAGTGCCTCATGACTATCTCAGTGAAGAATTTTTTTCTTATTATCTAGACTTGCCCTTTTTCTCTTTAAAGCCATTCACCCTTGTCCTGTCAGTACATGACATTGTTAAAAGCCCCTCTCCAGCTCTCTCATAGCCCCCTTTAGGTCCTGGAAGGCCTCAGTGAAGACTTGCTCCAGCAGGTCCTCATCCTCTTTTATTGGGGTTCCAGTAGCTGGACACAGCAGTGCAGGTGAGGTCTCACCAGAACAGAGTAAAGATTGAGAATCACTTCCCTTGACCTCTGTGCACGCTGTGTTCTATCAAAAAGAATGGGCTGGGAGCTCACAGTGGCAGCTCATGTCAAGCTTCTCATCTACCAACATCCCAAATCCTCCTCCCCAGAGTTGCTCTCCATCCCTTCTCTGATCAGCCTATGTTTACATTGTGCTTGTGATTGTCCCAACCAAGGCACAGCACCTTGCACTTGGCTGTGTTGAAATTCAAGAGGTTCACACAGACCCCCTCTCAGGCCTGCCAGGGTCTTTAAGGGTATCTGGCCAGGGCCCTTTATCACTGTGAAAATTGGATAAGAAGAGGAGAAATCCATAAATAAAGCATACAAGTATAGGAGACGGAACAGAGAGCATAGCTCATTGAGATGTTTTGGCCTTGGTAGGGTGCAGACTGTGGAATAAAAAAATGCAGATATGAGGGGAAGAGCTGGGATAGTACAGCATATGCAACTATCAAGTTTTTTGAATCTATGTGGTTTTGTAAGGCTGGCAAGTAACGCAAACAATAGGCTGATTCTGTACCTAGGGGGAAATTCTGGCTTGGGGATGTGACTGCTTGTGAGCTGTGACTGCTTTGGGCTGCAACAGCATATAAGGCTGAACTGTGAGAACAATCAATGACTTCAGTGACTTCAATGACTTCGACTTTGACTTCTTGCTTGGATTACTTTTTGCACCCCTCTTTTGAAGTCCCATCTCTCAGTCGCGGCAGTTGTTGCTCCCGTGCGAGGAAGTGATGATCTGCCTGGCTGTGCGGGACATCCACCCGGAACTGAAGTGCTACTGGAGAAAGCAGGATTGTGCCCAACATAATTCCTCCACAAGACTGGGAGGTGAGCCGGGGAAAGGAAATAAGGGTCAGAGGATGTCTACCCAGGAGAGATGTTTTTGTGCTTATGCTTGTTTCACTTAAGAAACAAGTCCTTGCCATCTCATGACTTAAAACTTGTACTGAACTGGGCAGCTGCTGAAGGAAAATGTGTCACCCCATCTACTATCTTTGCGAAAGACTTTTGGGACAATATAGGGGTTGAATTATGGGACCGTGCCATGAAGGGGAATAAGGCGGCTGAGATGCTCCCCTCTTGGAGGGTGATTTAAGAGACTATGGAAAAACAAGAAGTGTCAAGCTGTGGGTAGACCAGCAGACCCATCGAAGGCTGTAAATCCTTTTTTAAAGCTATCTACTCCTCCTCTGCCACCAGAGGCGAAAGAAAGATACTGGGTACTGCGATCTGCGGCAGCTTTTGCTGTTGGCCGCTGCCCCGGGAATGGAGAAGGGGAGGATGAAGAAGAACCCTTTGATCCTGGTCCTATATACTCTGATGATGAGCGAGACCTGTTTCCCCCAGACCCTCACGATAACTGGGTTAGTTTAAAAAGGGAAGCCTTCCTTGTGGGAGACTTGGAAATGGCCGACAAGATCGTGGTCCCTGTCATACGTCATGGTAGTAAGCAGCGTAATCCTGGTTGGGAGCCGCTGTCTTTCCAGGAGGTAAAAGAGTTACAGCAGACAGTGACCGAGCACGGCATGGGGTCCCCGTACGGTGCAGCCCCCCCGCACGGTACCTGCCCGGAGCCGTGGTTGTGGCTGCTGCTCTGCTGCTCCTGCGGGGATGTGCCCCCCACCCCCCCCCATGACGCTGACCTGCACAGCATGCTGCAGTATAGCACATCAGAATACCAACTGATGATACATACTGACTGAAACTCTGTTAAGATTTGCCTTCTGACTTCACTAGCCTGTGATTTGTAATTTTTAACAGGCTTGTTACTGGAAAGATTTAAAGGTGTTTGTGTGGATGCAGTGTCTTTCTGCATATTGGTAACACAGGAAGACTGCATGATTTACTGGGAGTAGTTAGCTAAGTCACAAATTTAACATGATTTTGCTCACATTCAAAGCAGACTTCGAACTTTACCTGCAGTAGTTATTTGAGACTTAGCTATAATTAGTACATGAGACTCCACTGTCAGCTTTACCAGTCGCTTGCCTTTTACTCCATAGTTTTAACAAGGTAATTTTATTGTGAGTCTTTCAGTACAGCTGTTTAGTGATTCAAGTGTAGTTATTCTTCCTTGCCACATTTAAATTGAAATTGTACTTGATATCAAAACAGTTTAAGTATATTGATGGACCACAAATACAGTAAACAGTAGCTTACTCCTTGGAGTAAACTGAACCTCTAGCTTTGTAACTGTTTGTATGCAAGTATCAGTCTTACACACCCACTAACCTAACCAAGTTACTTGTGTAAAACTCATGGCACTATTATATAACTAAATTCTTGTTGTTTTAGCCTTAAATATTTATATTCCATTACCTTTATTAGGCCAAGCTCAAATCTGTTGTACAGGCTGGAAGGGCAATTTGCCAAAATCTACACTGTTGTCATTTTTTTGAGTAATGCAGCACTTAAAAAAACCCTGGTAAAGTTGTACTGACACCAGAAGAGTCCTGACTACAAATATGTATTTTCATATAGTAATAGATATTTTCAGATAGTAGTATTTGCAGTTACCATGAGTTAGTCTCAAAACTAAATTACATAATATCACCACGTATTTGCCACACCTTTATATTCTCTCCAGTAAATCCATGTTGCTGCTATTTCAGTTACAAATCAGCTCATTTGTATATTGTTCATTGATGTTTAACTGCTGTATGACAAATTTTAAGTATCTTATTTGTAATGACAGTCTAAATAAGTTAATTTGTGTTAAGAACAATTTCTGTTCAGTCTCAGTGATGTTAACTTTAAGTTCTCTTAAGTATATTTTCTGTTACGTTTCAGTGAAGTTAAGTTTCAGTGAAACTGATTTTAAGTTTTGTTAAAATATACTTGTTTAAGTTTTAAGATACAATTATTTTACTATGCAAATGAATGACAAAAAGCCTGAATGAATTTTTTTTAAATTAATTTTAAAATTTGCTCATTTGAATTATGAGCTGTTTTATTATAGAAATAAGAACAATCTCTGCTGTTTTATTTTTATTGGTAGCACTGAAGAATGAGTAACAATTCCATATTAATGACTGTTATTTGTTATAAACCATTTCCTGCTTTTTTTTCTGCTTCATTACTACTTAGCCAAGGATAAATGACAAAGCTGGCTGCTTTATAAACCTTCACATACCAGTGTATAGCTATCTACAAGACATATTATTTTAAGAAACTTTCCTAACTACTGTTACTAAGAGGTTTTTCGGATATATTAGAGAGACTATTCCAGTTAAGGCCTGGGCCCTGGCCAAGTTCTGACCTTACCTAGTTGAGAAGTATACCAACAAACCCAGGTGTTTTCTGCACCAAAACTGTACTCAGGTAATTTTGACTTGTTGAATTTGGACCTATAATAGCTGGAACCGCTTTTGAAGTGAACTTGGAAATCTTATCTGGGAATGGTTCTGCAAGCCCTCACTCTAAAATGAGGCTTGCCGGCTACTGCAGATTCTGGGTGATGGTACAGTCTTTAGGGAATTGATAATGCATTGTTTTAAATTACCATTTTATCTTTTGTGTACTACTAATTGTATTATCTAATTTATTTTTGTGTGTTTATTTTGCTTGGTCATGTTTTGCTTTTTATGTTACCTTCATGTTTATAATGAGGGACACACATTGTTACGAAACAGAAGAAGGGGGATGGCTCCTCAAGAATGTTTACACTAATATTTACACTAAAAATTTTGAAATCAAATCAAATTTGATCCCTGGCAGGGTGATACTCCTTTGAAGATTTGCAAGTGCAGAGGCAATTTCTAAAAGTTTCTACATGAAAATCTTTAATTGAGTGTACAATGATGAGGCCTAACTGATTTACTAACCTAGGGTCGAAGTTTTGCTTGTGTTTCCGTAGAAGCTGGACTGAGGTGGATTCTGTCAAGGAATGTGAAACCCTTTCAAGAATCCTTGGCAGTACCACCTGAGGATCCAGCCCTGACATCAGCCTCTGAAGATTTGTGATTTTGCCCTCTGAGGATACCTGTGAGGAGAGCCTCATCAGCAACTGCATGATGACTAGCAGAGTTACGCTCTTGAGAAGATGATTTAAGTTACCTAGAGGTGTTAAGGTCACCAAGATTAGGTCATCCACTTTAGGAGAACCGGTGGAACAACATGTCTAGGGGTGGTCTATACAGTGCCCAATTTCCTTTTGAGGAATCTGTCTCTGCTTTAGATTGGGAACACACTGGTCTTAGCTGAATAGTCACTACTTTTGAGCTGGAACTTAGTTGCAGGACTGCTACCTTCTTTTCCCTGCTTAGTTTGTCATACTGGACATCACCAGGCTTGGGTTGAGTGTAAATGTGCGGAATGTGGAGTGTTGTGGCATTGTGCTTCTCATAGAAGGTGAGCTGCCTGTTATTGGTGTGACCCCCTAAGAGGCAGCCGAAGAAATGTACAAATTGTATCCTTAGTGTGTGGGCGTAAATTTGATTTGTCTGAACGGCAAGAATTATCTCATGAGCACTGGCTTGCTGTGACTAAATAGTTAAGGAAAAGCATGGAGTTAAACCAAATGTTATGCTTATGCTTATTAGCATTGCTTGTTTTTGCTAGCAGAGCTTGGCCTGTTAACCAACCCGAGGCGAATGTTTGGGTAACCCTGGCAAATCTAACAGGACAAGATACCCTATGCTTAGCTACTGCATCCCCTGAAAGTCCATTTTCAACCTGCCTTGTTGGGTTACCGGTGGATGTTTGGCCAATACGAAAGGCTACTGCTTGCACTAAGTACGTAGAAAATCCTGCTGAGACATGGGACCAATGGACCCCTTACCCTCCTGAAGCACCCTTGGAGCCCCAGGAATTAGAGCTTCTTGGTTGTGTGAAAATGGATTTTTGTGTTAGGTTTAACTATATGGGGAAAGATCAATCAAAAGTGTGGGATGTATCCCTATCACACTGTGCATAAGAATCAAAGTTTTTGATGCAATGGTACCATGTTCAGTGTTTCCAAGTCCAGTAACACTACCTTAGGATTACCACCAGGAGTGTTTTTGGTTTGTGGGGATGGAGCCTGGGTAGCTATCCCCTCGTACATCAAAGGAGGTCCCTGTAGCTTAGGACTACTGTCCGTGCTGATCCCCAATACATCCATGATTTTTTGGCACATATGTCCCTGTAGAGTGAGGTGCAGTTTGCACGCGTTTGACAAAGACTGCAATGACCAGCTTGATTTTTGATCTAAAGGGCAGTGCTGGGCAGTATCATTTTTTGCCCCAGGAGTGGTCGTGGGGAAGGCTTTAGGGTTGCTGAACTGATTAGGCTGTTGGCTAGCTAAACAGACTAATGCCACTTCCCTGGCTTTGTCAGGGCTGCTGACTGATGCTGTCTCTGTTAGACACGCCGCTTTGCAGAATAGAGCTGTGATAGATTTTTTTGCTTTTAGTGCAGGGCCACGGATGTGAAGATTTTGATGGGATGTGTTGTGTGAATCTGACCATTCTCAATCTGCTCATGCTAGCATTCAGGCCCTGAGAGACTGCATGAGTAAATTACAGGTTGATGACAGCTTAGATTGGTTGGGACAGCTTTTGAGTGATTGGGGGCTTAGTGACTGGATAAGGAACTTAGTTAAAGTAGCCATTTATGCTGTGGGCATTATGCGTAATTGTTGTAGTGCCTTGTACTTCGCAGTGTTCACAGAGATTGATCAAATCAATAAAGAAAATTCTGTTGGTGCAAAATGAAGGGGGAAATATGGGAGAACAAATGGGGGATGGAACAGAGAGCACAATTAGTTGAGATATTCTGGCCTTGGTAGGGTACAGACCATGGAATAAGAAACCACAGATATGAAGGGAAGAGCTGGGAAAGTACAGGATATGCAGCTATTAAGTTTTTTTAAAACTATGTGGTTTTGTGAGGCTGCCAAGTAATGCAAACAATAGGCTGATTCTGTACCTAGGGGGAAATTCTGGCTTGGGGGTGTGACAGCTTGTGAGCTGTGACTGCTTGTGAGCTGTGACTGCTTTGGGCTGCAGCAGTATGTAAGGCTGAACTGTGAGAACAATCAATGCCTTCAATGACTTCGACTTCTTGCTTGCTTTACTTTTTGCAGCCCTCCTTTAAGTTCCGTCTCTCTGTTGTGGCATACAAGGCTGCAAACCCAACAGAGAAATAAGGAAGGTGGTGGTGAAAACCAAACCTGGCCACTGGCTGATGAGGGGCTATAGGAATGTTCATTTCAGCAAGTTTTTCTGAATATGGACCTACTCCCGGAAAACAGGAAAAAAGTGGGGAAATCAGAATGAACAAATATGTAGACACAGACCTAAGAAATCAGAAGTGGACACAATGACAAGAAACAAACCTGTTAATTGCACTAATTGGTATAAAAGGGGCTGGCTGTACAACTGGGTGTATTAGTACACTTCTCTGTCTGACCCTTCTGCCCAAGTGTCACAGACTGTCTTATTTTACATCTTAGTAAATACTTATTTTTGTCTGGATAATTCCACTCTGCGCCCTGTATATGTGTGCTGCAAGGATGAAGTGCCAGCTGCTGTTGAGAGTTGTGTGTGAGAGTGGGCAAGGTGTCAGTTGCTGGAGGGAGCAGATCTCAGTGTCAGCCACTCCCAGCGGAGGGGGTCTCAGCTCCCAGTGTCTGGCGTGGCAATGATGAGTGTCCAGCTGCAGCAGGACTGTGAGTCACCTTCCATGCACTGGGTGGGAGGGGGCACAGGTGTCTTCCCCAGACCTGTCATGCATGTGTACTCGCTAGCAAACTTCAAATTGGACCATCTGGTGGAGCAGGGACATGTGTAATGGGTTTAAGGATCTGGGCAAGGCTGTGGGGTGGAAGAGGAGACCTGTGCTAGTACTTGGGGACCTGTGAATGTGCCTAGAAGCCTGGAGAGTGTCAAGTGTGTGCCTGAACTAGTGACTTTCTGCCTCTGTCCTTGGCCAGAGTGCCTTGGAGGGGCAACCAGTTCTGAGATCCTGGCAATTCATATTTGTTAGATTTTAAGTAAGGATACAGTATTTCTGGTTTGAGCAATGGTATTATGCGCTTATGGAATTTAGCTGGTGGCACTCAGGAGCTGAATGTCAAAGATCTCAATCAAATTATTTAAGTTCAGTGGGGTGTTTGACCTTAAATTTCTAAAAAGGAAGTTTTGCTTTTGATATAAAGACATAAATAAATAAATAAATATTCGTCTGTTTAACTAAAATGGGCTATCACACAGTGCTGCTTGAACTTTTATCTCAGTGACTCTGTGTGCCAATATCTGGGCTAAACCTGATTGTCTGTGTTTGATTTCAGACTGAGAAAATTAGTAGGATCATATTGAATTTTAAAATCTACATACATTATTAGTTTACTGTGGTTTTAAGTGACAGTGTATAACTATGTTCAACTTGTGTCCTGAAAAAAAAGCACTGAAATATCAGAGTTTGCAGATGTTCTTTAATGGACTTGTAAAAATGCTTTCATTTTTGTAACACAGCCATTTAAGTAAGTTGTCTTCACACTGCCTGTTTTCACAACAGTTAGTTTACTTAGTATATTGTAATTGATGTTTCTGAAAGAGCATAATCTGTTTTCCTTCTTGAGTTTAAAAGCTGTATTTTATTTTGTGAAAACTTTTTACTGTTCTTGTGGAACATGAGGAGGATCTAGTGGTCTGCTGGTATGTGCTTATCAATCAAGAATTGTACTGTTGCAGTGTTTTATTGTTAGCTGTATTTAAATCAGTAGATTTGGCTAATCTTGCTCTTTCTTTCCTGGCAGCCGATTTATTTTGCACATTCCAAGTGAAGAGAGAGACAATGCAATCAGAGTGTGTTTTCAGATTGAACTTGCCCATTGGTTTTATTTGGATTTCTACATGCAAAACACACCAGGATTACCTCAGTGTGGGATAAGAGACTTTGCTAAAGCTGATATCCTTTTTATTACTCCTGTTATTTTCTTCCTCGGTGGTAAAGTGCAAACTGAATATTGTTAACAATATTTCATAGTATCATAATGTTGGCTCATGTGTTAATGATTAAAAGTTAGTATTACTAGGTATGTGATGTTACTGAGTTCACTACTTCCATAATTTTGTGGCAAAAGAGGTGCTTCTTGGACTGCTAAAGAACTATGGAAAATAGTAACTCTCTAATATTTGAGGATTTTTTCTTATGGTTGCACTTTGCATGCTAGGTTGTTTTTAAGGGTGAGCTGTTGGTGCTCTTCAAACTGAACTCCGCAATTTAATTAATTTTCAAGTAAATAATGACATAAATGTTAAAGTAGCTAAAGGTGGTATGTGTTCCCCCATGGGCAGTGGTATGTATTTATTGGAAGTTTCTGTAGGGTAAAGGCTGCATTTTTATTGAATTCAGATAGTTAGCCTCTGTTTTTTTTGTTGCTTGCAGGGGCTCATGGAATGTGTACTATCTACTCCTTGCTAGAGAAAACTTTGTGGCTTTCATCTAGCAAGTGTTTTAGTTTTAACCTTTTCCCATATGTTCTTGATGCGAGATTGGAATATTGCTTCTAACTTTGAGGATAATATTAATCGCGGTTTCACTACACAACATACTTATCTGTTTGTTTCATAATATATATTTACTTTGAAGTACTACAGATTTACAGTAAACTAAAAATATGGTCATATTCTCTTGGTTGATGTTATGCTATTATTTTGTGTATGTTTTTAATTATAAATGTATTTTCAGACCAACAAAATTCTCCTAGTAATTGTAGGAGTACAGAAAAAAATGCAATGTAATAGATATTACATGTTCATTACCTATTTCCCTTTCTAGCCCATATTTGCAACAAACATTAATTCTGCTGCAGTGTATTTGTAAGTATTCTGCTGTGGAGTATTTTTTATTGGTTGTACAATATATGTAATATATAATATTAATGCTTTTATTAAGGACTTGCAGATTTTCTCTCAAAACTTTAGAGTTATAGGGGTGTTTATATTTACCCTGCATGGTGATTTTTGATTAAGTGTATTAGAATTTAGATTTCTCTAACTGTATGCCATTAGAAATAATTTTTTTGCATAGGAAATACTGAAGATAGGGTTCTGTGCCATATTCTTAACAAATGATTGTGGCAAAAATTTATTCCCATTTATTTCAAGCACAAGGAACTGAAATCTTTTCACTTCAAAATTAAGAAAATGTGTCTGCAAATAACATTCAAAATAACTGTTATGGGTTTACTCTTTTTTTCAAGATTACCTTCCTTCATACAAGTAGCCTTGTACAATCTTTTTTCTTGGTGCCGTTTTTTTTTTCTGTTTTGTTGGGGTATTTTTTATTTTTTTTGTTTTCCGTGGCTTTTTTGGTTATTTTTGTTTTTTTGTTTTTTGGGGTCTTTTTTCACTTATTTAGATTGCTTTGTATAGAAATTGTTAAATTGCTTGATGTTCTCTGAATTTTAGTGTTTGGTAATGGACTATTCATAATGTTTTTCTACTTCCAAGAGAATATATTTTGAGAGGACTTACGGGAGGGAGTGTTTATTCTAAATTTTAAGTGAATATCTTTTGTATTCGGTATGTGCTTTGGAACTGGCTGCTTAAGTTTATCTTCCTTAACATGCTGCAATACTCTTCAATCACTGCCCTTTTTTACTGCCTCAAGGTGAAGATGTACAAAAAGTTTTAGAGGAGTGGAAAGAATACAAAATGGGAGTGCCGACCTATGGTGCAATTATTCTTGATGAGACACTTGAAAATGTAAGTATGGATATAGTTGTGAAGGACTGTCTAGAAGGAGGGATGGCATATGCTGGCAGAAATAATTCTTTGTTGTTTATATTTTTCTTCTGAAGAAATTTACAGATTCGCAGAGATCTGACAGTTACTTTATATTGGTGGCTGTGTACAGAAATACAGTATGTGAGACAGTAAACACACTTCTGCTTGCTTTCCTTCTCAGTTTTTATTTTTTTATTCTGAGTTACGTGAGTCTGTAAAAAATTTTGCGGTTTTTACTAGAGCACAGCAAACCTAATGGTTTCCTTCCTTGAGGCTAACATACTGTTTTGGAGAATGAGGGGATGGTGGAGGGAAGACATTTAATGAAATTGGTTAGAGCACCTGCATGTTTGACAGTTGCATTCCCTTGTATTTTGTAGGTTCTTTTGGTTCAGGGCTATTTAGCAAAATCTGGTTGGGGATTTCCAAAAGGGAAAGTAAATAAAGAAGAGGCACCTCATGACTGTGCTGCTAGAGAGGTAAGTTATATCAACTGCTTTAAAATAAAGAAGCAAAATTTTGCTGAAATCTGGATGTATGTGTTGGGTGAAAAGGCACTTTACTTAGGTAATCCCGTTATTGAAATTGTGTGAATAAATAGTCTGTTCCTGCAGTCATCTTCTGATGTTCCAAAAAGGTAATCAAGCTTGAGGTTATATAATTAAAAAAAAAAAAAAAAGTTTGTTTCACATTCTTTTGCACTAATGTGCTAAATTAAGTGAGTACTGTTTCCGAAGTTCTCTATTGAACTGTGAATTTACTTTTAAGAATTACTTGTGGTGCTTGGGAAATCTTACTTCTTTTGGCATATTAATTTCAAGGGTCACCATAGCTGTAAAAACATGGAGAAATGGGAATGTAGCCTATCTACACTGGTCTGTGTAAAGAGGCTAAGGAGCTGAGTTGGAGGTTGTAGAATTTAATGTAAAAATTGTGAAGAACTTTACTTTTATATTTTTCATTTACTCAGGAAATGTATAAGAATCAGTGTATATGGCAAGTAAAATCTGAAAAATAAAATAATCTGTGGTATTTATTGCTCTTGGAGACCTAGATATGTGAAGCTGTGTATTCAAAATGGTCTGTAAAAGAATATTGCTGGTACAAATTTAGTGTTCATTCAACATGATACATTCAGAGTTTTTGAGAGAGAAAATTAAGGTGAGGAAAAGTAGTATGATGCATTTAATGTTCTTCAATTGGACTGAATCAGTATATGAGAAATCACAGGGTTTTGGCATTTTGTTTGTTTGTTTAAGTATACCTATCAAGGATAAACAAGACATCTGCTTCAAGAAGGAGTTACATGAAGTATGTCTTCCTCTTTACTTCAAGTTATGCCAGCAAAAGCATTAAAGGGGGCACAGTTATACTGGGGAAAGAAATATTTTGATGGTGTTCTTAATCTGAAAAATTGATTTAGATTTCACTAGTGAATAGCACTGTTGTTATCATCTTTTTTCCATTAACTTAGATTGTCACTATGGATAGACTGACAATTTATTTTATATCTGAAATAAATCTTTCAACTTCTTTCACTGGAGTCAGTACATATCTGAAACCATAAGATGCATCTGTGTAAAATTTAGTTAAAGAGGTCTTCACTTGGCAGTGCCTACAGAGTTCAGTAGTTTTTCAGAAGCTGATGAGGACTAACCCCATCCATATTAATAAATTGCTACTTGAAGGTGTAATAGAATTATTTCAACTTGCTTTACAGGTCTGCCATGTTAGAGAAATCTAAAGCATGTAGATACTTTTTTTCTACTTCTGATCAAACATTTAAAGGCTTGTGTAAAGGCTTTTTTTTTCTAGCAGCTTTCATGGATGTATCTGAAAAATAGTCGGTCCTTCATTTGTGGTAATAGATTGTGAAAGGATAACTCTGAATACGTACACACTGATTTCATCTAAATGCTTCTCAGGTGCTTGAAGAAACTGGATTTGACATAAAAGATTATATCTGCAAAGAGGACTACATTGAGCTGCGAATTAATGATCAGTTAGCACGGCTGTACATCATTCCAGGAGTTCCCAAGAACACAAAATTCAACCCCAAAACTAGAAGAGAAATTCGGGTATGTGCTACCTTGTTTGCATCTATAGGAACTTTGCAAAGGTTCATTTTTAAAGCTAGAAGTGTGTAAAATAATGAACTTGCTAAGCACAATGAACACCTTAGATGCTAGGTACCAGTGGCATCTTTGCACTGTAGGGTTTTGTGTTGACTTCTTGCAGCTCACCTGCAAGTCTGATACTTGACCATCTGTCTGACATCTCCATTCATCATGAAAAGACCATAGAGCATGCTGCTAAAATACAAGTCTCCTCTTCTTTTCTTATAGGTGGTGTATATATTAATAATTTCATATTATTCCTAGTTACAGATGCATATGTAACTATATATTCTCAAGTTGTAATTATTAGCTGGGGACATGCAGAAGCCTACAACATATCAGAAGGACAAACTAAGGATTTTTTTCTCTCTTTCATGGCTGATGCTGTCCAGATTTGACAAATAGTATATTTTAAGGAGGATGTTGGGAAGGGGACAGAAAAAAGGAACTATTTTGGATGTATTGTGTACCATTAGGTTTTTAAAAGGTATTGTGAAAGGGAAAGGCAAAGGCTTAGGTCGCAACTTGTTGGAATCTTTCTCAGTGGTATCTATAATCTTTGAAGTTTGAATATTTTTTCTTTTATGGAAATTCAGTTTAAATCAGCTATATTTCCATGCAGAGTGTGTCACTGAACAGGGCATGTTGCTTTCTGAATAGGGAAAGTATTTGACTGGACAGGACTTAATTTCTTGCATTAGAGGCCTGTTTTTTTAAAATATGACATAAGATGAAATTTGAGGGTTTTTAACAATATACAGTAAATATTGTACTTTGTAGAACAGTGACCGTATGTGTGGGAATGTTGAAGAGTTCTTGCAATGACAGAGTTTTGAAGCTTTGTCATCATCTGATCTAATGCCATCAGGCAGGCTGGTTTTGTACTCCCTGTAGAACCGTATTGAAAACTTGTTCAGTTTGTAACATATTTCTATAATTTGCATCTTGTCTGGACCTGGGGCTTTTGGAGTAGATTCTGTGATAGCAAATCTCGTGTGGGTTCTTCTACACTATCTGTGGGCAAAATTCCTGTTTAGTTCCCTATTCTGCAAAGTACACAGTTTTAATTATTAAAACTATCCCCATTTTTTTTTTCTTCCATAACAAAACACAAAACTTACTGTCAAACTGAACACCCTCCTTACTTTTGAATGGGTATTGGTGGTCCAGTATTGATGGCATTTTTAGTAAAAAGTTACTGAAAGTTATTCAAAGCCCATACATTTATTTATGGCATTCTGTGTGCAGTGGATTGGTTGGTTTGTTTATGAACTCTTACTCAGAATTTAGTTGCTGACTAATACCTTTCATATTTTAGGTGCGATGTCATGCAATGAGTTTATGCTGTACCATCTGCTACTGTAGTAGCAGTTGGAAGAGTTAATTAACCTTTTGTGAAAAACGCTGTTGTGGCCTGTTAATTTAAGTCTTGCATGGTAATTTTTTAATTAAGGGAAATAGTTGTGCTGATACACATTTGTAACATTCTGCTAAGGCTACAATAGAGGGTATTTTGATTTAATTTCTTGTTTTTCCTAGAATATTGAGTGGTTTTCCATCGACAAATTACCGTGCCACAGAAATGACATGACCCCAAAGTCCAAGCTGGGTTTGGCACCTAACAAATTTTTTATGGCAATTCCCTTCATCAGGTATGTTTGAGATGAGTCAAATGCTACACCAGGGCCTTTCAGACAACTTTAAATTCTTTAGATTTGTTTTGGTAAGTAGATTTTGTTGTATTTCTTGCTCACAGGCCGTTGAGGGAATGGATTTCCCGAAGGAATGGAGACTCCTCAGACAGTGACAATGGTTTTTCATCTACAGGGAGCACACCCTCTAAGTCCAACTTGGAAAAAGCTAGGTAAGAACCAGGTTAGTTTAACATCTCTGTATTCTTTCTTATAAAACACTGGTCATACAAATATGACAATATTATCCAATGACAATTATATACAATACTGCTTGTCCTTTTATCTTTCTCCAACCAATTGTGTTCCAGTAATGGGTAAATAATAAAAAAAAAGTGTAGACATATATCATAGGATTGTAAGTAAGGGGAAAACTTAATTAA